>SJYC01037414.1:0-53374 GCA_006408675.1 Madoqua kirkii
ATATACAGAAATAAAAGTTTAAAAACTATACAAGACAGGAAAAACACCACAACACCTCAATATTCTGGATAAAACTATTAAATTTACACTTTTGAACCATTTCAAATTTACTTAAATTAGCAGCTTGCCTTACCATTTTATTACTACTTTTGACTAAAGTTGAAAATTTCACCTCAATTCCTATTAAACAAAAGAATAAATGATTGAGATGTACTTTTCCATATCCCTCCATCTCTATGAAAATTCCAACCAGGTGGTCAGTCCACACCTGCCAAAGAAACAAGACTGTATAAGTATTTCAGATCAGATATTTAAACATTCTTTTTATTTGTTTGTTTTGCACTGAAATGATACACCTAGCTTCCCCAAAATCTTATTGTTGGTAATTTTATCTATGCTCTAAATTTTAGGGAAAAAGTTTGCTCAAAACAGCAATGAATTCCAAGAGTCAATTTCAGATAGCTTTTCTTCTTTTATAATTTACTCACCCAGATGCCATGTTTTATATATTTTATAACATAGTCACTCAGCTACAATGACTATTAGTTGCTGCTCCAGTTTTAATATTTGTGTATTTGCAGCTGCAAAGTGGGCTTCAAATATGCTCAAAAACTGATGTATTTCAATCACAAGGTTTTTCCCAGGAGGAAAACTAGAATAAATTTTGAATGGTAAAATCACTGATTTGCATTCTGCGACCTTAGCTGATTTCTACAGTAATGTGGAAGAATTACAGGAATCATTTCTGGAACACATCCGTCATTGAGTTTGCTAGAGTTGAGTAATTTGAGAGCTTAAAGAGGCCAAAGTTGAGTTGGAAGAATGTGTTCCTCAACATTGGGAACTCTGTGTCAAAGAAATTTGTCAATGTGTTTATCTCCACATAGAACATTAGTTCTTATTTTTAGATTCTCATTAAACCCAGTAAAGTAAGTGTCTGCATAAACTGAAATTTCATTGATATGCTTGGGATGCATTTGGGTAGAAATTACATTGCTTCTTATTGTTGCTAATGCTTGCTTTAAAAGCAGAATCTTTAAAGTATTTTAGTAACTGAATTTAAAAAGCTCTTTAGTTTCACTTTTACTCAAGTGGTCAAATCCTGTTATAAATGTAATTTCAGAGAAAAAAAAAATCATTAGCAAAATATTGGTTCACACGAGCCAGTGTAATAACACTGAACTTAGGTGCTTCAAATTAAATGAACAACTTGAGATTTGAGAATAACCTTAGAGATTATCATGTTATCCAACCTACTTCTTTTTATAGGTGAGTGAATTTAAGTCCATAGCTGTTATCTCTTGTTGATCTCATAGCATCAGACACTGATATGCTGGTTCCATGAGTAGTCTCTCACAGGTTGTGAACATTAAAAGATTTTTGCCCTAATAAGTGTTAAAACTAACTGTGTTCTCACTCCATAACCAAGCAGGGACTCTATGGGGCCTTCCTGTAACAGACACTTTCCCAAAGTCCTCCACCTGCCTCTTTTCTGTAGAAAAACTTTATCCTCCCAGACCTTCCCTAAGTTCTGAAGAATAAATTTAATCAGAGAAGACAGAAAATGCAGTAAGAAAGGAAAATGGTCTAGTAAGACAAAGTAATAGCAGTTTAACTGAGAAAAGAAAAGAAGCTAAAGGCAAAAGAGAAAAGTACCATTTGAATGTGGAGTTCAAAGAATAGCAAGGAGAGATAAGAAAGCCTTCCTCAGTGATCAATGCAAAGAAATAGAGGAAAACAACACAATGGGAAAGACTAGAGATCTCTTCCAGAAAATTAAAGATACCAAGGGAACATTTCATGCAAATGTGAGCACAATAAAAGACAGAAACAGTATTCAGAAGCAGAAAATAAGAAGAGGTAGCAAGAATAAACAGAACTGTACAAAAAAGATCGTCACAACCCAGATAATCACCATGGTGCGATCACTCACCTAGAGCCAGACATCCTGAAATGTGAAGTCAAGTAGACATTAGGAAGCATCCTTGCGAACAAAGCTAGTGGAGATGATGGAATTTCAGGTGAGCTATTTCAAATCCTAAAAGACGATGCTGTGAAAGTGTTGCACTCAGTATGCTAGCAAATCTGGAAGACATAGCAGTGGCCACAGGACTGGAAAAAGTCAGTTTTCATTCCAGTTCCTAAAAAAGCAATGCCAAAGATTGATCAAACTACTGCACAATTGTACTCATCTCACACACTAGCAAAGTAATGCTCAAAATTATCCAACCAAGCTTCAACGGTAGGCGAACTTCCAGATGTTCAAGCTGGATTTAGAAAAGGCAGAGGAACCAGAGATCAAATTGCTAACATCTGTTGGATCATTGAAAAAGCAAGAATTTCCAGAAAAACATCTACTTTTGCCTTATTGACTACACCAAAGCCTTTGACTGTGGAGTCACATCAGACTGTGGAAAATTCTGAAAATGATGGGAATACCAGACCACCACACCTGCCTCCTGAGAAATTTGTATGCAGGTTAGGGCAACAGTTAAAACTGGACATGAAACAGCAGACTGATTCCAAATAGAGAAAAGAGTACGTCAAGGCTGTATATTGTCACCCTGTTTATTTAACTTATATGCAGAGTATGTCCTGAGAAATGCCAGGTTCGATGAAGCACAAGCTAGATCAAGAATGCCTGGAGAAATATCAATAACTTTAGATACGCAGATGACAACACCCTTATGGCAGAAAGTGAAGAAGAACTAAAGAATCTCTTGATGAAAGTGAAAGAGGAGAGTGAAAAAGTTTCCTTAAAACTGAAAAGTTATAAAATAAGATCATGGCATCTGGTCCCATGACTTCATGTCAAATAAATGGGGAACCAATGGAAACAGTGAGACACTTTATTTGGGGGGGCTTCAAAATCACTGCAAATGGCGACTGTAGCCATGAAATCAAAAGATGCTTGCTCCTTGGAAGAAAAGCTATGAGCAGACTAGACAGCATATTGAAAAACAGATACGTTTCTTTGCCAACAAAGGCCCATCTAGTCAAAGCTATTGTTTTTCCAGTAGTCATGTGTAGATGTGAGATTTGGACTATAATGAAAGCTAAGTGGTTTTAAACTTAAATGAAATGGGCTTAATTGCTATTTTCCTATGCATAAATGATTCTAATTTCAATATACCGTAAAAGTATATATATATTTAATTTTATATCTTTATTTTAATTGGAGGCTAATTACATATATATTATGGTGGCTTTTGCCATACGTTGATATGAATCAGACATGGGTGTAGGTGTATCCCCAATCATGAACCCCCCTTCTACCTCATCCCACTGCACTGGCTTTGAGTGCCCTCTTTCATGCATCAAACTTGTACTGGTGATCTGTTTCACATATGGTGATATACATATTTCAGTGCTATTCTCTCAAATCATTCCACCCTCACTTTCTACCACAGAGTCCAAAATTCTATTCTTTATGTCTCTGTCTCTTTTGCTGTCTCACATATAGGGTCATTGTTACCATCTTTATAAATTCAATATATACTGTAAAGTATATTTTTTTTATAATTTACAGTTGACAACTTATTTGGTACAAGGGAAATTAAAAAAAAAAAACTTTCACATATAATTAATTCATGTATGACCGGCCTTCACCAGTTAGAGATCAATTCCCTTTACGAACAATGAAGAAGGATATACCTTCTCATATAGAGTCATTTTTTGTATAAACATAGGCTCCTAAGGGGAAAAAAAATTAAGTAAATAAAAAGTGTATTTATTTGCTCTGTATTTATTCATTAATAAAATATTTTGTCAGCACTTATCATTTGTAAGGGCATGATAATTAATATGTATACTGAATATATACTTCCTCTCCTGAGTAATACCATAATCTAGTGACATGAAATAAAACAAAAATCACAGTAAAACTTGATCAGCACAAAGTAGGAACAGAGTGTAGTGGGAATACAGAGAGTAGCAATGCTGCTAACTTGGCCTAGGAAACTCAAAGTAAACTCTACCTAAGAGGTGAAATTCATGACTCTTAATTAGCATGATTACCAAATCCATTGAGAATCTAATGAATCCAGTGGAGGCCCTAAATTGGAAGAATGCAGATATAACATAAGCACAACATTATTCATAAAAGTTTAATTCAGTTCAGTCACTCAGTCATGTCCAACTCTCTGTGACCTCATGAATCTCAGCATGCCAGCCCTCCCTGTCCATTACCAACTCCCAGAGTTCACTCAGACTCACGTTCGAGTCCATGATGCCATCCAGCCATCTCATCCTCTGTTGTCCCCTTTTCCTCCTGCCCTGATGTGAGAGTTGGACTGTGAAGAAGGCTGAGTGCCGAAGAATTGATGCTTTTGAACTGTGGTGTTGGAGAAGACTCTTGAGAGTCCCTTGGACTGCAAGGAGATCCAACCAGTCCATTCTGAAGGAGATCAGCCCTGGGATTTCTTTGGAAGGAATGATGCTATAGCTGAAACTCCAGTACTTCGGCCACCTCATGCAAAGAGTTGACTCATTGGAAAAGACTCTGATGCTGGGAGGGATTGGGGGCAGGAGGAGAAGGGGACAACAGATGAGATGGCTGGAGATGGCTGGATGGCATCACTGACTCGATGGACATGAGTTTGAGTAAACTCCGGGAGCTGGTGATGGACAGGGAGGCCTGGCATGCTGTGATTCATGGGGTCTCAAAGAGTTGGAGAGGACCTAGTAACTGGACTGAACTGAACTGAACTGAACTGTTAATAAAAGTGAAGGACCTTTAGTTCCTCCTCAAGGACTATCAATAATATTCTGAGACATATCCTAATGAAACCCCCACCAGGTGGAAGAAGTTAACTGCATGCTGCCTACAAGTATGTGGACCCCAGATGGCCAGAACCAGAAGGGTGATGGTGTCATTCATGATTAGCTCACCACCAACCAATCAGAAGACTGTCCACGAGATAAAAATCACACTCCACAACCACTTTCCGCCACTCTGTTTTTAAACCCTTTCCCTGAGGGCTTTTGGGGAGTTTGGGCCTTATAAGCACTAGCTGCCTGGACTCCTTGCTTTGCACCATGCACTAAATACTGGACTTTGCTTCATCACAGCCTGGTGTCAGTAGATTAGCTTTACCGCAGGCAGGCAAGTGGGCCTAAGTTTGGATTAGTCACAAGCGCACATCAGTTTCCAGGCTAGGGAGCAGGCTCCCTCCAGGCATTGCATTCCGGCTCCATAACTTTGTAGCCACTTCCAGTTATTAAAATAGTCACACTGTGGATTTAAAAACTGAGTGCTGCTCCTTTGACTTCAGTCTCAAATTTGATTCTCAGTCCTCCTTCTCCCTGCCCTGGCAAACTAGACTAACGACTCCAGAAACTTGGAGGAGGGTGAGGAGCATGTGGGTTGACTTTTCCCCTTTCACCCCTCCTCTTCCTGCTTCCCGTCCTCCTCTGATGTGGAGTCAGGGAGGAGAGGAAGTGACAAAGGGAACAAGGCTCCTGTTCTGACCTGTCCCCCTGCGGTTTCCATCTTCTCCCTGATGGCGGCTTCTCCTCTCTGTCTTGCATGGGCAGGCTAGCAATCCATCCAGTACGACTGACATTCAAGTGCCCTGAACCTCTCCTTTCATCTTCTCTCCCTTGCTTCACTGGTCATGTCACCCAGTCTGGTAGCTTTATACTAAAAACCCACGACATCCAACTGTCTGATCCTCATCTGTACTTGGATGCTCAACAGGCCTCTCACACTGAACCTGAGCACAGAGCGTGCCCCACCTGCTGTCTCTCTCACTCAGCTGACGGCAGCTCCATCCTTGTTGCATAAGCCAAAATTTGGAATCACTTTTATTCTTTTCTTCTTCTCTTACCCTACATTCAATCTTTCCACAAATTCCATCATCTCTCCTTCGAAATTACAACCAGAATCCACCTCTTTTTACTGCCTCCCCTGCTGACACCCTCATCGAAGCCATCACTGACCCTGATTGCAGTCCATAGCAATGGATTTCCAGCTTCCAGCTCAGTGTGGTCAATGGGAAGCCCTGAAGGAGACGGGAGGGTGAGAGAAATGGAGATGTCAGGGGTGTAATAGAAATCTTTTAATGAGTCTGCCTTGCTTTCCACAGTTTTTCTCAACACAGCAACCAGAGTTGATCCGTTAAAACATATATCAGATCATATCACATATATGTGAAGTTTAAATCAACAAATGAATGTATCTATGAAACAGAAAAAGACACGTAGAAATGGAGAACAGACTTGTGGTTATGAAACAGGGAGGTGGAAAGGGAAGGAATTGGAGTTTGGGATTAGCAGAGGCAAATTTGTATATATAGGATGGATAAACAACAATGTCCTACTGTGTAGCACAGAGAACTATATACAATATCCAGTGATAAACCGTCAGAGTTTAATTGCATGTGTGCTAAGTCACTTCAGGCTTTCTGTCCAAATTTTTGTGACCCCATGGACTGTTGCCCATGGGGATCTCCAGGCAAGAATCCTGGAGTGGGTTGCCATGCTCTCCTCCAGGGGGGTCTTCCTGACCTGGGGATCGAACCCACATCTCTTATGTCTTCTGCACTGGCAAGTGGGTTCTTTACCACGAGTGCCATCTGGGAAGCCCAATAGTTTAATTAATAGATCCCTATTAAACTCTGACATCTCCGTTTCTCTCATCCTCCCATCTCCTTCAGGGCTTACCACTGACCACACCGAGCCAGAAGCCAGCTGATGCATGAACCTAGGAAAGAGCCCACAGGGGTCAGCCCACCCGAGCAGGGGCAGGGCAAAGATTGGATCTGAGGGCAGCAATCAGCACTGCACCAAAGCAAGAATGAACAAATAGAGCAGAATTTGAAAATTTGTTCAATAATTCCTATCAAAATAGATGTTCTTTCAGAACATTTCAAAATGCATGTTTTAACTTAAACAAGATTAAATGACTTAGGCTTCCTTAGTTTCCAAAAAATTAAAGCTCCTTAATGGTAAACCATTATTAGAATAGATAACAACTCAAGCAGAGCTTGTAAAGGGAGCTCTTGTTGGAGTCCACCACACAATAATCCTATTCTGTTGTCCTTTATGGCATAAGAGATTGGTAGCGGTGAGGTGAAAAAAAGGTTAGAAGTTTACATGTTATTTCTGGCTACTGTAGTTGCAGCATAGGAAAAAAAAAAACAAAACAGTAATGGTTCAGATTGGATCTTGATATTAAACTCAAAGTTTTTTATATTTTTAGAGAAATGAAACTAGTAAATAAAATTGGAAGATAAAGTTTCTTTTTATTCTATTGGACATTGTAATATTATTTTAACAATTAAAAATTTTACTCTGAAAAAAGATTGTCATAAAGTTCAAGAGTCCATAGTCCATAATTTGTTAGGTAGAATGTTATGACAAGAATAACAATCAGACTATTGTTGCATGAAGACTATGATAACTTAGGAGGAGTAGAGAGTGAGTGCCCAGCGTTTTGAGTTCCAACACAGGGGTCTGAGTGTCACCTGGAATACTTTCCTAGCTGTGTATTTTTAGACAAAGAACTTGACAACTCTGAGTCTTGGGTCTTTGCAAATAATAGTGCGATCACAGCACCACTTGGTGGTGATGACTTAAAGAAATAAAGTTGGTGACTATGATTGCACAAATGTTGGCTATTGTTTTCTTTTTTATTTCAGGGACCCAAGAATGAACCTTCCTTTTATTGCATGAAAAAACATGGAGCACACACATTATGTAGTTAGAAGCAATCTAAAATAGCCATGATATAATTAACCCAGTCTCCAGAAGAGAAAATGATTATAGGAATAGAGAAGGAAAAACACAGTTTTCTATGCCTTATCCACTGCAGCAGCTGAATGAAGACCTTCAAGCTCACTGATGGCCTCCATCTATTGTGCTGAATCTTTGCGCTCAGTTGCTTGTCGTGTGCGACTCTTTGTGACCCTATGGACTGTAGACCACCAGGCTCCTCTGTTCATGGAATTTCCCAGGCAAGAAAATGGAAGAGACTTGCCATTTTCTCTTCCAGGGGATCTTCCCAACCCAGGGATCAAAACCGTGTCTCCCACATGTCCTGCATTGCAGGTAGATTCCTAAATAGTCCAGAGGTATAGGGCTTACCTGGGTCTGGTAAGCCACGAAACATGGTAACCAATGATGTCCCACAAGACAGGGGATTAAATAATCACAAGACATGAAGATCACCTGAATATTTTTGTCTTAAAATAATGGACACGTAGTTAGGAAAAATATTATTTTATAAGTCCAAGCTTCTTGCAGCAGTTTTCTTATTTAAATACCTTGTGGGAAGCTGTTTGTCTAATCAAGTCACCAAATCAGTTTCCAATTGTATTCCTCTCTAATTCAAACCCTGAGAATTGCTCTATTACAACTCACTCGCTCTTCTCAAAGGATACTTTGTTTTTCTTTTCATAAAAGTACTTTTCCTTTTTTTCACAAAATTACCTCCAGTTTAGTTCCTTGATGGAGTATGACAAGGAATTCATTATACCATGAATAGTTAAAAACCTCCAGTTGCCGTGCCCTCATGTAGGCTCTTGATATACATTAAGAAATAAATAAAGGTCCATGCCCTTGTGGAGCTTATATTCTAGTGGGGGATACAGACAATAAATAAGAATTATAACAAAGAAGTAAGCTACATAATGTGTTACATGGTTAGTGTTACATGGTTAGTGTTACGTGGTTAGTGTTAGATGTGTTGGTGTCATGAACAGTAGCGCAGGATCAAAACTGCTGAGTTGGGTTTGGGAAAGAGGCAGATGGTTCTCCCCTACACTCTCAACCATAACATTTAAAGAGTGGGGATTCTCCAACAACATAAAAAGATCATACATCATGACCAAGTGGACTTCATTCCAGGGATATAAGGATTCTTCAACCTTTGCATATGAATCAATGTGATGCACTATATTAACAAATTGAAAGGTAAAAAACATTTTATTATCTCAATAGATGTAAAGAAAGCAACTGATAAAATTCAATACCCATTTATGGTTTAAAAAAAAAAAAACTCTCCAGAAAGCAGGCACAGAAGGAAGATAACTCATCATAATAAAAACCATATATGACAAACTACAGCAAACATTATCCTCAGTGGGGAAAAATTAATAGCATTTCCTCTAAAATCAGGAATAAGTCAAGGGTGCCCACTCTCACCATTACTATTCAACAGAGTTTTGGAAGTCCTAGCCACAGCAATCCAAAAAGAAAAATAAATAAAAGGAATCTAGATGAGGAAAGACATACAGATGGCTACACACGAAAAGAGGCTCGACATCTCTCATTATCAAAGAAACGCAAATCAGAACTACAATGTGGTATCACCTTACTCCGGTCAGAATGGCCACCATCAAAAAGTCTACAAAAAATAACCACTAGAGAGGGTGTGGAGAAAAGAGAACCCTCTTACACTGTTGGTGGGAATGCAAACTGGTACAGTCACTATGGAAACAGTGTAGAGATTCCTTTAAAAACTGGAAATAGAACTGCCATATGACCCAGCAATCCCACTGCTGGTTAATGTAAGGTGAGTAAACTAATATTTTCAACAAAATCTTTAAAATCAGTTTGATAAGTAAATCACTTGTTCAGTAAACAATCCTTTATATGAGAAAAAGAAAAAACCCTATATTTGATCATATATTCTAAACAGTCAAAATATACTGTAGTCCATGTGCATGTTCAATGTCAGTATTAAGCATGTGTGGCTGATTTTTATTAATCTTTCAAATGTTCATGTCTTATAGTGTGCTTCCTATTTGACTAAAACAAACATCAGAAATATTTTAGAAGTCTTATTCCATTCTTTATGACTGCAAAATATCACAAAGATTTCCTGTGTGACAACTCACATAAATATCCAAAATACTACATATTTGACCTATGGCATTAAGTATTTGCTTCGTTCAATCTTTAGCATTTATTTCTACTAATATATAATTCTCTTAAAGTTTTCACAACATTGTGATTTAGAGGAATCTTGCTACAGTGCCTGAGTTCAGAGTTTGGTCGCTCAGTCGTGTCCGACTCTTTGCGACCCCATGAATCACAGCATGCCAGGCCTCCCTGTCCATCACCAACTCGCGGAGTTCACTCAGACTCATGTTGATCAATTCGGTGATGCCATACAGCCATCTCATCTTCTGTCATCCCCTTTTCCTCCTGCCCCCAGTCCCTCCCAGAATCAGTCTTTTTCAATGAGTCAACTCTTAGCATGAGGTGGCCAAAGTACTCAGTTTCAGCTTTAGCATCATTCCTTCCAAAGAAATCCCAGGGTTGATCTCCTTTAGGATGGACTGGTTGGATCTCCTTGCAGTCCAAGGGACTCTCAAGAGTCTTCTCCAGCACCGCAGTTCAAAAGCATCAATTCTTCGTCACTCAGCTTTCTTTATAGTCCAACTCTCACATCCATACATGACCACTGGAAAAACCATAGCCTTGACTAGACGGACCTTTGTTGGCAAAGTAATGTCTCTGCTTTTGAATATGCTATCTAAATTGGTCATAACTTTTCTTCCAAGAAGTAAACGTCTTTTAATTTCATGGCTGCAATCACCATCTGCAGTGATTTTGGAGCCCAAAAAAATAAAGTCTGACACTGTTTCCACTGTTTCCTCATCTATTTGCCATGAAGCGATGGGACCAGATGCCATGATCTTTGTTTTCTGAATGTTGAGCTTTAAGCCAACTTTTACACTCTCCTCTTTCACTTTCATCAAGAGGCTTTTTAGTTCCTTTTCACTTTCTGCCATAAGGGTGGTGTCATGTGCATATCTGAAGTTATTGATATTTCTCCCAGCAATCTTGATTCCAGCTTGTGCTTCTTCTAGCCCAGCATTTCTCATGATGTATTCTGCATATAAGTTAAATAAGCAGAGTTGTCGGCAAAGTAATGTCTTTGCTTTTGAATATGCTATCTAGGTTGGTCATAGCTTTCCTTCCAAGGAGTAAGCGTCTTCTAATTTCATGGCTGCAGTCACCATCTGCAGTAATTTTGGAGTCCCAAAAATAAAGTCTGACACTGTTTCCACTGTTTCCCCATCTATTTGCCATGAAGTGATGGGACCAGATGCCATGATCTTTGTTTTCTGAATGTTGAGCTTTAAGCCTACTTTTTCACTCTCCACTTTCACTTTCATCAAGAGGCTTTTTAGTTCCTCTTCACTTTCTGCCATAAGGGTGGTGTCATCTGCATATCTGAGGTTATTGCTATGTCTCCTGGAAATCTTGAATCCAGCCTGTGCTTCTTCCAGCCCAGCGTTTCTCATGATGTACTCTGTATAGAAGTTAAATAAGCAGGGTGACAATATACAGCCTTGACATACTCCTTTTCCTATTTGGAACCAGCCTGTTGTTTTATGTCTAGTTCTAACTGTTGCTTCCTGACCTGCATACAGATTTCTCAAGAGGCAGGTCAGATGGTCTGGTATTCCCATCTCTTTTAGAATTTCCCAGAGTTTATTGTGATCCACACAGTCAAAGGCTTTGGCATAGTCAATAAAGCAGAAATAGATGTTTTTCTGAAACTCTCTTGCTTTTTCCATGATCCAGTGGATGTTGACAATTTGGTCTCTGGTTCCCCTGCCTTTTCTAAAACCAGCTTGAACATCTGGAAGTTCACGGTTCACGTATTTCTGAAGTCTGGCTTGAAGAATTATGAGCATTACTTTAGCATGTGAGATGAGCCAATTGAGTGGTAGTTTGAGCATTCTTTGGCATTGCCTTTCTTTGGGACTGGAATGAAACTGATCTTTTCCAGTACTATGGCCACTGCTGAGTTTTCCAAATTTGCTGGCATATTGAGTGCAGTACTTTCACAGCATCAACCATATGTAAAATAGATGACCAGTGCAAGTTTGATGCATGAAATAGGGCACTCAAAGCCAGTGCTCTGGGACAACCCAGAGGGATGGGATGGGGAGGGAGGTGGGAGGGTGGTTCAGGATGTGGAGACATGTGTATACTCATGGCTGATTCATGTGATGTATGGCAAAAACCATCATAATATTGTAAAGTAATTATCCTCCAATTAAAATAAATTAATTTTTTTTAAAGAGTGAGGATTTTGTAAAGACCCACATCCTTTCCTCTAGAACAAGTCTTCATACTGGCAAGTAATAGCTTGTTCCCTTTCAGTTCATGCAAGTAATGGATATTTTATATAGTTGTTTTCACTCTTAATTTCCAGATCTGATTTTATGGAAACTAGGATACCCTAGTTCTACATCCATTATATTTCATTAGGGCTAATTTAGCTTCTCCATCTCTAAGTCCTTGATCTTTCTATATTCCCTTCACAAATAGAATAATTACCAGTTCACATCTTTTGACATCACAATAGTCCAATCAGTCAGTGCTTTAGCAATTCAGTTCTAAGACTTTCCTGGGACCTCATCTGAACTTCTATGGGTACCAGCCCATCTTAATAAGAGACATATTTTGTTATGTGGCAAAATTGTGGAGTAGTTGAAAACTGAAAGGAAGATCCTCCAAAACTCATTTCTGAGGTTCTTCACCCATTTTTTACTGCACTTTCCTTCTCCCCTCCCTTCCAAGGTATAGTGTTCTGATGGCGGCCCAACTCTGTAGTACAACTCTCCCCAAGTTTGCCCGGTACACGGCACTTCCTTGAGGACTTTCCACATAACCTGTGTATCAGTGGTTGATACTGAGTTAATTCACCATTACGTGATCCAACTAAAGTAAAAAAATTTTAAGGGGGGACGTGGTTTCTAGCCTCATCTTATTCAGCCTTGTATCTCCAGGACTCAGTGCACCTTAATACTCAACGCATGTTTGATTAATGAACAGTTGGATAAATGAATGAATGATTAACACTAATACATGAAAATATAATCCTGTTGGAGGGAAGGAAACAATGTGAATTTTAAGTTGTTGAAACTGAGATGACACCTCTCCTATATGCTGCTTTATCCCCTATTCGTGCCTATTTTCATTTCACAATATTTCCTTTGTCTCTTTGTCTGCCTGTCTCTTCCACTAGATTCTGAGCTCCTTGAGAGACTATGCATTTAGCTGTTTCATCTCCTGTCAGCAACATCCAGGATGGGAGAAAACTTCTTTCCCCACTACCTGTTTCCAGCCAGAGAGAAGGAATGTCTATTTTTCCTTCTGAGAAAAGCACAGGAGGAACTTCTGATGTCTCTCAAAGCCTTCCCTCACTCCGTTTAGACTGCTTGCTTCATTGGGAAGTGCAGGGGAAGAAACCACACACGCTCACTAGCACCATCTGCCTCCCCGTTTGGGCTGACTGCCCTCGGAACATTGATATTCTGTCACTGCCCTGGGGGTAAGTGTACGAGGTAGTCTGGAGAGTGTCCTTCCAGACCTGGGTGGGTAACTCTGCCTCATCCAGGAGTTAAGTCTTAGGTGGTCCACTGGAGATGCCATTTCTAAACCATGTTCCCTAATCAGGCTTACCAGCAAGGCCAGTTTTGTATCTCTGTGAAATACCTGCAGCTGTTCCTGAATCCGCAGAATGCCACATCTGGCAAAGGGCCTGGCTCGTCACATGTGCTCAAAAGTGGGAGAGTTTAATGAAATAATATTGTCGGGGTCTTTGTGATACTTGACAAGAAATGTGAAGGATGAGCTAGATCAGCACAAGGCAACTTCGATGTTCAGGAGAATGGAGAGTCAGGTCTGATTCCAGTCTAGGACTCATTCATTTATTTGGTATTTAGAGGAAAGGAGTAAAATAGGGGGAGACACAGAATGTCTGACCTCAGCTCTGACACATCCTTATTATTATATCATCATGTCATTAACATCTTCAGCCTGAGCTCTGGCGATACTTGTTGTCTTTATCCTGAGGATGCCTTTCTCAAAGTATGTCCCGTGGGATTCTGCTTGAGGAAGATACTCTTTGGGGAAAAAATCATTTTTAAAGGAAGAATATAGAGCATTGTGGTCAAGACCGTGGCTTCTGCAGCCAAACTATTTTGGTTCATATCACAGCAAAACCACTCACTCATAATGCCCTTGGCAAAGATATTAAAGCATTCCTGGCCTCGGGATTGTCATGCCAGAAAAACGAAGATGTGCCATAGAATTGTTATATGAGTTAAACGAGGTAACCTATGTAAAGCATTTAATGTAATAAACAGTACATAGCTGTGTGCATGCTCAGTCACATCCAATACTTTGCAACCCCATGGTAGCCCGCCAGGCAAGAATACGGGGGTGGGTTGCCATTTCCTACTCCAGCAGATCTTCCTGACCCAGGCCATGTCTCCAGCATTGGCAAGCAGATTCTTTACCACTAGCGCCATCTAGGAAGCCCAGGAGGCTTGGTAAATGCTGACTTCCTTGCATACCTTTGATAACTTTATTACTTCCTTCTGTTAAAGATTCACAATTACTGGAAGCATCCTAAGGGATCTGAAATACACCACGATATACACTGACTTCCTAAATGTATTTCGCCATGAACTCATGTGTGTGTGGTTTTAAAATTATTTCTTAACATCCATGTAAAAACTTTATGCACCACCACCATAGGATTTTGAATATAGCTAAGAGCCACAAACACCCTGTTGGTCATCAAACCCTAAAAAAAGGAAACACAATTCAGAAATACATCCCTGTCCGGCTGGAGGGGCATCTCTGAAGCCTAACAGTGCATCTTCCCCCACCATCTGCCTTTTCAAGACCAGTGCTACACTCAGGCCCTAGTTAATTGGAGATTCAAAGTGCTGCCTGCAGGCAACGATTTCAGTGTCTTTTTAGGCTCATCATCCGACAAAATCAAGAGATGAAAGCAACGTCTAATGGCGGCGAATACATAAATAGCCATTTCCATTCACTTTCAATCACCCTGCAGAGGAATCTGGTCACAGATGAGCTTAGTAAATTCACAGTATGTTATCCTTGATAGCCACGCTGGGCAAAATCACCCAATTTGTTAGAACATTAATCCTCTAAAAGCTTGCAACCCTAATGATTTTATGGCTTCAGATTGCTTTAATGGTAAAGCCGAGAGGACCACCCAAGGAGGCCTAGATGTGAGCATCAGACGTGCAGACAGGCTTCTGATAGTGTGCATGCAAGCCATGCAGCCTTGATACCTGCTTTGCACTGGGGTGGCAGGTGTGCAACACTCTCCTTTGACTATAGGTCTTTCACAAAGTCACCTCAGAGGACTGTCCGGTCCTTTGAAAGTGAAGATTGCATTTCATTTACTTCTGAATGCCCAGTAGTGGACATAATATCAAGCTCACAGAGTCTGCATGAAATATATTTGTTAAATGAAGAATCAAACAAATGACAAGCATTTCCCCTCAGGAAAGAGGGGAAAAGAGAAAGAAGGAAGGAACGGAAGAAGAACAGAGAGGGGGGAAGAGGGAGGGAGGGAGAGAAGGAGCAAGGGAAGAGAGAACGGTCATTTTTTCCAGCTTCTCAGTCTGAGGGCTGAGGTGAAGGCCCTCTTGATTCTATTTGTGAATCCGAAATTCGGAAGCGCTGATAACTTCACAGTACCCCTGGTAGAGTTATGCAACAGCTCACTGTGGACTGTGGACTGTCCTATGTGGGTTTAAATCTTGGATGTCTCTTAGTAGCTGTGCGACTCTGAGCCAATTATTTAGCCTCTCTGTATCTTAGTTTCTAAACTATTAGACAGGGATGATAATGAGGATGAGCAAGAGGACTGAATATAGTTTATATAATCTCTGTACCATCTGTGTATCTATGTTTATCTGTCTACGTAGAATGCCTGGTACATGGTAACACCGTGTAAGCCTGAAGGACTAGGAGTACAGCGGTGATGAGCTTATGATCCTCGTTTCCATGTCAATGGCTCTTAACGTAACACACTGTTCCCTTCTCTGCATCTCTTAGAATTCATTTCTCAACAGGCAGAGGCAGCGAAGGGTGTGTGTGTGTGTGCTCAGTCGCTTCAGTCTTGTTTGATTCTTTCCAACCCTGTGGACTGTGGCCTGCCAGGCTCCTCTGTCCATGGGATTCTCCAGGCAAGAGTACTGGAGTGAGTTGCCACGCCCTCCTCCAGGGGATCTTCCTGACCCGAGACTGAACCCGCATCTCTTAGGTCTCCTGCATTGGCAGGAGAGTTCTTTACCACTAGTGCCACCTGGGAAGCCCCAGCCAAGAGTCTAACAAAGAATAAATAGTATGTACATGTTTGTCTGGGGAAGGAAATGGCAACCCCACTCCAGCGTTCTTGCCTGGAAAATTCCATGGCTAGAGCAGCCTGGCAAGCTACAGTCCACAGGGTTGCAGAGTCGGATAGGACTGAGCGCGCATGCGCACGCACGTGTGCACGGGCACACACACACACACCTATTTGTCTGGCCTAGGCCTGGCGTGCTGCGATTCATGGGGTCGCAAAGAGTCTGGACACGACTGAGCGACTGAACTGAACTGAACTTGCCCCCTACTCAGATCTCTCTGGGACCTAGTAGATGTGGAGACTAGTCAGACACTGCTTACCACCTGGCACCCTGGTGCTCTTTGACCTCCCCTCTTATTGCTCCTGGGGGTCTCGCATTCACACCTTCCATTCGCAGAGACCATGATGGGTTGCAGCCATGCAAAACCCCCACAGCCTCACCTGGGGAGCCGTATTCATCCTGTCTTGGATAGTGAGGCAGTGCAACGTGAATTCATACAGCTAGCAGGATGACAGTTGCTGGCTGACTAGTGATCATCTCAGGGACTCATGCTTCCTAATGGCTTTCCTCTTTCACAATGAAAAGTGCGTTTTTAAAAATTAACTTCAGGGACTTCCCTGGTCATCCAGTGCTTAAGATTCCATGCTCCCAAAACAGAGGGCCTGGGTTCATTCTGGTCAAGGCAACGAGAGCCCACATGGGACAACAAAGACCCAGTGCAGTCACACACACACACACACACACACACACACACACACACACACACACACAGAAGAAAAAATCAACCTAATTGAAGTATAAATTATATGTAGTAAAATGCTCCCATTTTAAATGGTCAGTACAATCAGTATAATGAGATTTGACAAATGTATACACCTGGGTAACTACTACCATCATGAATACATTTCCATTCCTCCAAAATTTCCCGTGTGCCCTTTGGTAGTAAATTATTCCCACACCAGTCCCCAAGCAATCACTCATTTCCCACTACAGATGAGTTTTGCCTTTGCTAGAATTTCATATAAATTCACTTTTGTGTGTTCTCTTTTATTCAACATGTTTCTGAGAGTTACTCATGTTTTTACATATTGCAGAGGTTTGCTTCTTTCTGTTGCAAAGTAGTAGTCCTGTGAATAGATATCATTTGTTTTCTTCAACTGGTGATGGACGTTTGAATTATTTGCAGCTTTTGGCTCTGATGAATAAAGTTTTTGTGAATGTTCATGTACAATTTTTGGTGTGACATATGCTTTGGATTACTCTTGGATAGATTCCTAGGCATGAATCCTGGTCCTGTGGTAAAGCTGTGTTTAACTTTATAAAAACTGGCCAGATTGGTTTCCAAAGTGTCTTACCATTTTATGTTCCTATAAGTAATGTACAAGAGTTCCAGTTACTCCACATTATTGTCAATTCTTGATATTATCAAATTTTTTTTTAATTTTAGTGATTCCAGTAGATATGTGATTATATCTTACTGTGCTTTAACTTTCGTTCTCTGATATTTAGTGATGGTCAGCACCCTTTCATGTGCTACTGGCCATTTGTATGTCTTTGGTAGGGTATCTGTTAACTCTTTCCCCCATTTTCTACTTTGGTTTCTTTTGTCTCCTTATTATTGAATTCTAAGAGTTCTTTATACATTAAAGATACAAGTTTTTGCCATATATATACATATATATATATATGCATGTGCATGTATATATATATATATATATATATACACACACTTTTTTTTAATTGGAGGATAATTGCTTTACAATTGTGTTGTGTTGGTTTCTGCTGTACAACAATGCAAATCAGCCTATACCCCCTCCCTTCTGAGCCTCCCTTCCACCATCCGCATATCCCACCCCTCTAGGTTGTCACAGAGTGCCAGGCTGGGCTCCCTGTGTTATTATATAGCAGCTTTCCACTAGTTACCTGTCAATGCCACTTTCTCAATTTGTCCCACCCGCTCCTTCCCCTACTGTGTCCATGAGTCCATTCTCTACATCTGCACCTCTATTCCTGCCCTGCAAATTGGCTCATCGGTACCATTTTTCTATATTCCATATATATGTGTTAACATGCAATAACTGTTTTCCTCTTTCTGACTTACTTCACCCTGTATAACAGGCTCTAGGTTCATCCACCTCAGTTCAACTGATTCATATTTGGTCCTTTTTATTCCATTACAGATGCATATATACATATATATTGAAAAATATATTTTGAAAATATGTTGAAAATACTTTTCCTATGCTTGCCTTTTCATTTTCTTAATGGTATCTTAGGAAGATCAGAAATTTTTCATTATGATAAAGTTAAATTTTTCAACTTTTCTTCACATTTCATGTTTTTGTGTTCCTAATATATCTATGCCAATACGTGTTCACAAATATTTTCTTATATTTTTCCTTTAAAAAATTCATAGTTTAGGCATTTACATTTATGTCTGTTCAACATTTCAAAGTACTGTGTGAGAATGATGTGAAGTACAATGTTCATTTTTTTCTAAGTGGACACCTAGTTGTTCCAGCATCATTTGTGAAAAAGACTTTCTTCAAAGTCAATTCAATATACACACACATGTACACACACTATCTTCTGTTCTAGCCTTACATCAGTATCATGCTATCTTGATTACCGTAGCTTTTAGAAATCTTGAAAGCAGGTAGTGAAAGTTCTCCACTCTTCTTCAAAATTGTTCTGACCTTGTAGGTCCTTTGTATTTCCATATAAATTGTAGAATCAATTTGATAATTTCTCCCTTACCCCCCCACAAAATTATGCTATGAGTGAGGTAAAATTCTATGTCCATGAGAATTGATATCTTAATACAGAGTCTTCCAATTCATGAACATATATCTTACCATTTATTTAAGTGTCCTTTCATTTCTCTCAGCAACATTTTGTAGTTTTCAAGTTTCATGTGTACAGTCTTAATACCTAGTGTTAAGTTCATCCTTGATTACTTCATGCATTTTACCCTACTCTTTGGAATCACTATTTTTTCTTGGATCCTCCACTAATTCATGGCTAATATATAAAAATACAGTTTTTTTGCATACTAACTTTTATCCTATGACCTTTCACTGAATTCTAATAGATTTCTTATAGATTCCTTAGGGTTTTTCTCCATATATGATCATGTCATATTTGAATAAAGGCAGTTTTGCTTCTTCCATTGTAATTTGTATGCTTTTTTATTTGTCTTGTGTTAAGTTCATCCTTGATTACTTCATGCATTTTACCCTACTCTTTGGAATCACTATTTTTTCTTGGATCCTCCACTAATTCATGGCTAATATATAAAAATACAGTTTTTTTGCATACTAACTTTTATCCTATGACCTTTCACTGAATTCTAATAGATTTCTTATAGATTCCTTAGGGTTTTTCTCCATATATGATCATGTCATATTTGAATAAAGGCAGTTTTGCTTCTTCCATTGTAATTTGTATGCTTTTTTGTTTGTCTGCCTTTATTGTACAAACGTTGACCATGAACTAGGACCAATGAGGTGCTAAATAGAATTGACAAAACAGACCTCCTTACGCTGAGTCTGTCATCATTAAGTCTGATGTTAGACATGAATTCTTTTTTTTTTTTTGTATATGCCCTTCATCAGATTGGAAAGTTTCTTTTTATTCTTAGTTGGCTGAGATATTTTACTATGAATATATGTTGACTTTTGTTCAATGCTTTTTCTGTAGGTAATGAGGTTTATATTGTTTTTCTTCTTTGTTCTGTTGACATGGTGATTGATATTGATTTTTAATATACACCAGCTTTGCATTCCTCGGATAAATCTTATTTGTTCATTTTGCATTATTTCTTTCATGTATGGCTGGATTCCATTTTCTGATCTTTTGTAATTTTGTTTCAATGTTTCTGAGGAACACGTGTCCACAGTTTTCTTGTAATGCTTCAGTCTGTTTTTTTTTTTTAATCTAAGGCTGGCCTTACAAAACAAGTAAGAAGTACTTATATTTCTGCTGTTTTCCAAAAATGTTTGTATAAAACATGTGGTTTCTTTGATAAATATTTGATGGAATTCACTAATGAAGCAACCTAGTAAATCGGCAGTAGTCTTCATAGGAAATCTTTTAATTTTGAATCTATATCTTCTATAGATATAGGACTATATAGACACTATTTTATCTAAGTTGGTTTAGATAATTTGTGTTTTTCAAGAAATGCTTTTTTCATCTAAGTTGTCAATTTTTTGGCATAAGTGGTTCACACTTCCTCATTTTCCTTTTAATGCAGCAGAATCTATAGTGATAATTCTTTTATTCTTTTTATTGTTTGTTGATTGATTGACTTGGCTGCTGCTAATCTTGACTGCAGCCTGCAGACTCTTTCCACCTGGCGGGTGGGCTCTCTAGTTGTGCTGCTTGGGCTCAGTATTTGTGCTTGCGCTTAGTTGCCGCATTGCACGTGGGACCTTGGTTCCCCCCACCAGAGATCAGACTCCAGTCCCTGCATTGCAGGTCGGATTCTTAACCACTGGACACCAGGGAAGTCCCAATTCTTTTATTCTTGATATTTGGTAAGGTGTATCTTTTTTTCTTTTTTGTCATGATCAGCCTGCCTAAAGGGTTATCTATTTTATTGCTTTTATTGTTTTCAAAGAATCAGCTTTTGGTTTTATTTTCTGGTTTTATTTTCTCTCACTTTGTATTTAATAACTTTTGTCCTTATCTTGATTATTTTTTTTCTTCTGCTTATTTTGGGTTTCATTTCCTCTGTAGTGTACAACGTGCAGATTCTTAAAGTAGAAGCTTAGATCTTAATGCCCTTTTTTATCCTGGTAACATTCCTGGTTCTGGATCTACTTTATCTAATACTAATACAGTCACTCTTTCTTTTGATTAGATTTTCCTTGGTATTTTTTACCATTCTTTTAACTTTAACCTGATTTTGGGTCCTTAAAAATAGGTTTCTTGCAGGTAGGTTTCTTTCTCTCACAGAGTTGAATATTGATTTTTTAAATCCAGTTTGGCAATCTTGGTCTTTTATTTAGGATCTTTAGTTCATTTACTTTTCATAAACTATTGCTCTCAGTTCAGTTCAGTCTGGTCGCTCAGTCGTGTCTGACTCTTTGCAACCCCATGAATTGCAGCATGCCAGGCCTCCCTGTCCATCACCATTTCCTGGAGTTCATTCAAACTCACGTCCATCGAGTCCATGATGCCATCCAGCTATCTCATCCTCTGTCGTCCCCTGCTCCTCCTGCCCCCAATCCTCCCAGCATCAGAGTCTTTTCCAATGAGTCAACTCTTTGCATGAGGTGGCCAAAGTAGTGGAGTTTCAGCTTTAGCATCAGTCCTTCCAAAGAAATCCCAGGGCCGATCTCCTTCAGAATGGACTGGTTGGATCTCCTTGCAGTCCAAGGGACTCTCAAGAGTCCTCTCCAACACCACAGTTCAAAAGCATCAGTTCTTAGGCGCTCAGCTTTCTTCACAGTCCAACTCTCCATACATGACCACTGGAAAAACCATAACCTTGACTAGATACAGTTGGGTTTAAATCCATAATCTTGTCATGTGCTGTTTGTATTTGTCTGAATAAGTTTTTTCTCATCTTTATTTTCTGAAGGATGTTTTTGCCTAATAGAGAATTCTAGGTTAGCAAGTTTGCTTTTTTCTTTGTACTTTTATCAGGATTTTAAATGTTTTTCCATTCTGTATTAGAGCTGACACTCTTTCTAATAAGAAGTCTGCTATCATTCTTATCTGTTCTCTTATATAATATGATATTCTCTGGCTGTTTTAAAATCATCTCTTTATCATTTATTTTTAGCAATTTGAGGAAGATAAGCCTTGGTGGGTTTGGGGGGTTTCGCTTGTTTATGTGATTGTTCATTTTGGTTGGGGTTTGTTGAGTTTCTTGACTATGTTATTTTATGGTTTATATCAACTTGGAGTTTTTTTCTTTATTTCACCAAATACTTTTTCTATCCTTTCCTTTCTTACTGGATTCCAGTCTCACATAGGTAGAGTACTTGAAATTCTTGGAAAGATCACGGAGGAGCTGTTCATTTACTTTTTCTTTGTGTGTTTCCATTTGGGTAGTTTCTCTTCCTGCATCTTCAACTTAACTGCTCTGTTCTTCTACACAATCTAATCTTCTGTATTCTCATTCTGTAACATGTCTATATTAGATATTGATTGTTTCAGTCCTGAAAGTTCCATTTTCTTCTTTTTAAATGTTTTGTTTCTTTCTTCACTAACTTCAGTAAAGAATCTGTGTGCAATGCAGGAGACCCAGGTTCAGTCCCTAGGTCTGAAAGATCCTCTGGAGAAGGAAATGGCAAACCACTTCAGTATTCTTGCCTGGAGAATTCCATGGACAGACCATGGTTTTGCAGAGTCAGACATGACTGAATGACTAACACACACATAGACACACACACTAACTTCATGTTTCTCTGAGCATATTTTTATAGCATTTATATACCTGAGCATATTTTTTATAGCAATTATAAAGCTGTTATATGTTAATTTTCTCTTGTCATTTTTAGGTTTATTGATTGACTTTTTCCTGGTTATGGGTCACATAGTCCTGCTTTTTACACATGTAATAACTTGTATTGGATTCTGGGAATTGTGACTGTTACACTTTGAATGCCTAGATTTTATTGGTTTTTATTAAAGTGTATTTAAGTTTGTTTTTCCGGTAGTGATGTATAGAAGTGAAAGTTGGACTATAAAGCAAGCTGAGTGCCAAATACTTGTTGCTTTTGAGCTGTGGTGTTGGAGAAGATTCTTGAGAGTCCCTTGGACTGCAAGGATATCAAACCAGTCAATCCTAAAGGAAATCAGTCCTAAATATTCCTTGGAAGAACTGAAGCTGAAGCTGAAGCTCCAATACTTTGGCCACCTGATATGAAGAACTGACTCTTTGGAAAAGTCAGAGAAAGATTGAGGGCAGGAGGAGAAGGGGATAACAAAGGATGAGATGGTTGGATGGCATCACCGACTCAATAGACATGAGTCTGAACAAGCTTCAGGAGCTGGTGATGGACAGGGAGGCCTGGTGTGCTGCAGTCCATGAGGTGGCAAATAGACACGACTGAGCAACTGAACTGAACTGAACTGAAAGTTTGTTTTGGCAGGAGATTAATTTCTCTCTGGATCAGGTTGATCTTTTTGAGGCTGGCTTTCAAGTTTCTAGGAATGTCAAGAGTAGCTTTTACTCTAGGTTCAGTCTAGATTTAGTACTAAAGTGTGAGCTTTCTGGACTCTCCATTTAATGTTCAGTGTTACTGAACATTAATGTTACTACTTTGGCTACTTGGAACTCAAATAGATTCTAGTCAAGTGTGATCTCTGAGAATTGCTTGTTTTACACCTCCCTAGTGGTTCCTTAATTGGCTTTGAGGGGTTTTCATCCTCTGCAGCAAAGCTTACGATTCATTTATAGACTCCAGTGGACCTCTGGGCAAGTGTTGGGTGTTCTTTCTCTGCATGGTGCCCTAATTCCCTGACCTGGAGACTGCAGCTGTCTGAGCCTTCTCAGCCACTGGTTTCTGTGTCCTCAATGCAAAAGGGTCACTGTGCTCTGCCTAGACTCTCCCTCTATGAGCTGAGGTCATCGAAAGGATGACTCCACATTGCTTTCTTACTTTTATTGTGATCTCTTAAAGATCACAGTGCTGCACTGCCTATTACCCAAAATTTGAAGTTGCTGTTGTTTAGTCTTTAAGTCATGTCTGACTCTTATGCAATCCCATGGCCCTTAGCCCACCTGCTTCCTCTGTCCATGGGATTTCCCAGGCAAGAACACCAGAGCTGGTCACCATTTCCTTCTCCGGGGTGTTTTCCTGACCCAAGGATCAAACCCACTTCTTCACTGAGCCACCTGGGTAGCCCAGAGTCTGATGACAGTTGTTTAATGTATTTTTGCCTAATTTTCTAGTGTTTCTGGTGGGAGAACAAGTCCACTCTCAGTTACATCATCATATTTGGAACTGAAAGTCAATTGCTGTTTTTTCTGTTATACTTTAAGCAAAATGATTTTCTGATTTAAGTAACATTAACATTAAACTACAAAAGACTTAACCTTCCACTTCAAAGATCACAGTAATCCCTTTTCATCATTGAAAAGATTTGGGAAAGAGAAAAGAACAAATGGTCAAAGAAATTCCAAATGGCTACTTTGTCAGGATTTCCATTAAATGAATGTATGCACCTCTTCACTTAGCAACAACTCTCTGCCTCACTGCTTTTGTTAATTTGGATTCTTGGTTCTGGATTCCCCCATGTAGTACACCATGTCCCCTACTTCGTTCAAAATGTCTCTCAGCAGAATTTCTTGCCTAATTATCCATCTCTTCAGAGTCCAACTCTCCATGCAGGGACCATCTATGTGGGCCACACTTCAGTGGTGGTGGGAGACCAACTCAGGATTTATTGCCTTTGACCAACGTAACATCTATTATTATCAGCAGACACCTTCTGAAGAAACACTTCTGCCTTTGTGGTTTAACCCAAAAGGGTCATCTAATCAATCCAGGAAAAACAAAGGCTCTTGGCCAGTCATTGGAAGTGATCATTTTAATTAAATGAGGTCTGTAATGTCTCCAGATGGGCAGTTAATAAAACAAGAGAACTTTCAATGACATTTAACCAAAATTTATTTCTCTCCCTCCAGTCTCCAGAAGAGCAATAGAAGGAAGCTTTCAAAACAGTTCCTTCTTAATTGACTTCCAAAGGATGATACAGTTACGTGCCAGGCAGTTACAGGCTAGATGTTTATTTTATTTTGTTTTTACTATTTTATTTAATTTATTAAATTGCATTTTCATTTATTTATTAATTCATAAATACTGAATTATTTATTTCATTCTTATTACATGTCATGCCTTATCCTAGCCGTTCCCTATTGGTGGCTGGAGTTGGTGGCTGTTCCCAAGATTCTCACAGTCTCCTAAAAGAGCAAGACGTGTAACTGGGTCATTATAATATAATGAAGTCATTTTAGGGAGATGTGCTCTGAGCTACAGCAGTACCGAAGGAGGCATTCTCTATGCCTGTAAAGAACTCCCAAGGGGCTACCATTTCAGCAATGATTATGGTCAATATATCTGAACTTCTCAGAATTGAGCCAGTCTTGAACTGGATACATGGTAAGAAATATAAGGGGAAGTAACACAAAAGGAGAGAAAATAGTATAATAACCCCCCATGTACTATTCATAGTTTCCATATTATCAACATATAGCCCATCCTGTTTCACCTATACTCCATCTTCTCAGTGGATTATTTTAAGGTAAATATATCATATCATTTTATCTATATACACCTTAGCATGTTTCTTAAAAAAAAAAAAGGATTTTTTATAAAAACAAAAGGTATTGCCATTTTTAACATAACAAGTGTCATTATTTCACCTCTTAAATTGAAGTAAATCTTCAGTATCATCACTGCACAAATTTCCCTGCCTATGAGCCCAAAGGCCACTTTGGGTTGAGAGGGCTCCCAAAGTTTACTCCATGGTGACCTGTCCAAAGCCTTCTCGCCAGGGCCCTCAGTACCTTCCCCTGCAGCTCCTGAGCCCAAGCTGATCTGGCCAGTATTGTAGCAGTGTTAACAGCCAGCAGGGGGATCTGAAAACTATTTTCCTAGCCATACCTCTTATCAGCTAGAGCTGAGTCTGAGTTTCCTTTGTGCTCCTGCTTACTTCCCCGATAAGTTTCCTTCCGACCTTCTGACTACTGCACACGTGACTATCTGTGGTGGCTCTAAACCTAGCTACAAGTTCTTCGACACGTCTTCTGTTGAGAAATGATGTCAGTGCCCCAGTGGAATCAGGGTGAGTTTGGACTGCTGATCAGTACAGTCGAAGTGATACAATGTGACTTACAAGGCTGGGTCATAAATGGCCAGGGAGCTCCAGACAGTGTGGCTGCACCCGTCCACCATACGCGAGGCACGGAGAAGTCACAGGCCACACAGAGACATCACATGTGGACATTCCAGCTGAGAATTCCAGTCGAACCCAGTCTTCATACCACCTCAGCAGGCACCACACCTGTGTTGAAGAAGTTTCCAGCTAATCCCAGTCCATTACCTGTTGAGTCATTCCAGAAATCTGAGTCTTCTTAGCTGAGACTTGAGGTAATATAAAGCAGAGACGAATCATCTCCACTTAATTTTTATTAGAGTGTCCCATCTGACATCCTTACCCACAGAATAATGGATTCAGAATAATTAAATGGTGAATGCTTTTGTCACTAAATTTCTGGTAATTTGTTACATACAACATTAAAAACCGCCCTAGTTCTTGCATGCCTGCTTCCTTAGAGCATTGAAAGTGAGAGTGGTAGCCGCTCAGTCATGTATCACTCGGCCATTCCATCCTCTGTCCATTTCCCAGGCAAGAACACTGGAGTTGGGTAGCCATTCCCTTCTCCAGGGGAATCTTACCACCCTAGGGATTGGAGGTAGGTCTCCTTCATTGCAGGTAGATTCTTTACCGTCTGAGCCACCAGGGAAGCTCAAAGGAGTGAGACCCTATGTGCACATCACATGTGTGTGTGCATGCTAAGTAGCTTCAGTCGTGTCCAGCTCTTTGCAACTGAATGGACAGTAGCCCTCCAGGCTCCTCTGTCCATGGTATCCTCCAGGCAAGAATGCTGGAGTGGGTTGCCATTCCCTCCTCCAGGGGATCTTCCTGGCCCAAGGAAAAAACTCAGGTCTCTTGCATGGCAGGCAGATTCCTTACGGTCTGAGCCACAGGGAAAGTTTTGCCACAAGGAAGAGGTTATTTGTTTGCATCGGTCTCTCCTTACCTGTTGTTCTTGTTGCTGGTGCAGCTCTTTCTGCTCCAGGTCCCCCACCCCTCAGAGACCATGCCTACTTAAAACAGAGTAGGAACCTACGGGGCCATCTCCCTACCCAGGATAGACGTCTGCCTCATGTCCTCCCTGACTTTTGCCTGTAGAAAAGCTTTACCCAAAGAATAAGTTTAATCAGAGAAGTGAGAAAATGCAACAGCAGCAATCAAACAAGACCAAATAATTGTTTAGGCAGTTGTTGTTGTTGTTGTTGTTGTTGTTTGGTTGTGTCTAACTCTTTGTGACCCCATGGACTGCAGTACACCAGGTTTTCCTATCCTTCACCATCTCCCAGAGCTTGCTCAAACTCATGTTCATTGAGTCACTGATGCCATCCAACCATCTCCTCCTCTGTCATCCCCTTCTCCTCCTGCCCTCAATCTTTCTCTGATTTTTCTAAAGAGTTAGTTCTTCATATCAGGTGGCCAAAGTATTGGAGCTTCAGCTTCAGCTTCAGTCCTTCCAAGGATTACTCAGTGTTGATTTTCTTAAGGATTGACTGGTTTGCTCTCCTTGAAGTCCAAGGGATTCTCAAGAGTCTTCTCCAGCACCACAGTTCAAAAGCATCAATTCTTCTGCGCTCAACCCTCTTTACAGCCCAACTCTCACATCCATTAGGCATTAAACAAAATCAAAGGTCTTTAGTTCTCCCTCAAGGGCTATAAATAATATTCTGAGCCATATCCTTTGAACTGTTTTGTATATACTGAAACCCCTACCAGGTGAAAGAAGTTAACTACATGATGATAAGACTGTAGTCATGATATAAGCTTGCCACAATTCCAAGAACTGGCCTCAAGGAAACGGGAGCAATAAAGATGATGCTCATTAGACCACTTCATGATCAGTTTCAAGATACTGTCAGAACTGATGGTTCTGCTTTGCATGGAGCCTCCTCCCTCTCTCTATGCACCCTTGAAAGTTCCCCTTAAAAGCTCTTGCTCATTGATTATCAGTGGGGAATCAGCCTTTGATTGCTGGTCTCCAAAATAAAGCAGGTTTTCCACTAGCCTTGCCTCTTGAGTACTGGCTTTTGAGCAGGCAAGCAGCTGGACCTCACTTTCAGTAACAAACTGACACAGAGCCCCAGAAAGGAATCAAAAGCCTCCTTCCCCCAGAACACGGTCCTCACTTATCTCAATGAGGTTATGACAGTGGGAATATCTATTGCCTTCTGGGGAAAGCCTTTCCCCATGGCAGGGTGTTATATGGTTCCTGGCCTCAACAAAATAATTTGGTACATACTGGATCATCCTAACTGCGACTTTCATTCATATTCATGATTATCTTGGCTCAAGGTCCCATTTATCGAACTGGATCTGTTGGCTGGCTGGTTAGGATACTAAAATTGCAAAAAGCACTTTATTTGATCTCTGTTGGCCAGGAAAGTCAGGCAACTCACTAGCACAGCAAAATTAAAACAAAGCAACAGTAAACACGCAAAAATAACAAAATTAAAATTACTAGGGAGAAAGACAGGAGGGAGAAAGATTAAAGAAGAGTCAGGGTAGCAAATGCTGGCAAGAAAAGAGCTCTCTCTGGGTTCACTGAGAACTTGTGGTCCAGGGGGACATTCACTGAAAGGGCATCTGACTTGCTACTTGTGGCAGTCCATAGAACACAGCAGAATTCAGAGTGTGTCAAGTTCAAGGTACTCTGATGGGTTTAGCTCCGCTGCCAAGGGAGCATGTATTACTTGGTCTTTAATAACAATAACATTTGGGCTTTCCTGGTGGCTCAGTGGTAAAGAATCCACCTGCCAGGGCAGAAGACATGGGTTCAGTCCCTGGTCTGGGAAGATCCCACATGCCAAAACGCAACTAAGCCCATGGGCCACAACTACTGACCCTGTGCCCTGCAGCCTGCAAATGGCAACTATTGAGGCCACGTGCAGCAACTACTGAAACCCCCACTCCAGAGCCGGTACCATGCTGAGCTGCTTCAGCTGGGTCTGACTCTGTGCGATCCCATGGACTATAGCCCTCCAGGCTCCTCCATCCGTGGATTCTCCAGGCAAGAATACTGGAGTGGATTGCCATTCCCTTCCCCAGGGGATCTTCCCAACTCAAGGATAGAACCGGTGTCTCTTACATCTAACTTGCATTGGCTGGTGGGTTCTGAGAAACCACCACAGTGAGAAGCCAGCACCCCACACTGGAGAGCGGCCCCGCTTCCCACCACTGGACAAAGCCCATGCAGCTGCGAAGACCCAGCACAGTCAAAAAAATACAGTTTAAAGAACAAGAACATTTATGGCAGCTTATGAAATGTATAGGCATCTTCATAATCTCGATCTTACTTGATGCTCACAGCCCCAGGCACTGACAGTTACAGCAGTATTACTGCATTTAAAACTGAGCCAGTTCAGTCGCTCAGTCGTGTCCGACTCTTTGTGACCCCATGAATCGCGGCATGCTAGGCCTCAAAGTTATCTTCTCAAGGACTCCCCATTTCGCATTTCTTTCAAAACATCACAACGGACTTTGGTTCAATAATTAATTGACTAGAAACTCAGCTCTGGAAGTTATGCAGTGACAGTGATATCACTCTTCTTTATTCAGAAGAGACAAATAATTAACAAGAAAATGTCTATCAAGGATTTTCCAAGTGAGTGAGTTCCAGTGTCCTATCTTATTCACTCCTACATTTACCTTCATAAGGAATAATCATAGCCCATTTATCGAGCATTTAATGGGATCAGCATGTTAGATGCTTTATACAAACCTGACAACAAATGCGACTGACCTTCATTTTAATGACAAAACTGAGGCTCAGAGAGGCGAAGTAACTCACCCAGCGTTGCACAGTCAGATAATAACAGAGTCTGAATTTGAATGAGTGCCTGAGTCTAAAGTCTTGGTTCTTTTTTTTTTTTATTAAGTATTAATAACTGACTTACCATTTTGTGCAAATATCCTCTGTACAATAAAGTAACTCAGATATATATACATATTTTTTCATAGTCTTTTCCATTAAGGTTTGTCACAGAATATTAAATATACCTCCTCGGCTATACAGTATGATCTTGTTGTTTATCCATCCTATACATATATTAGTTTACCTCCACTAATCCCAAATTCCCAATCCTTCCCTCTCCTACACCCTCTCCCCCTTGGCAACCACAAGTCTCTTCTCTATATCTTTGGTCTGTTTTCATTTCACAGATATATTGAATTGAATCATATTTTAGCTTCCACACATACGTTATATCATATGGTATTTGTCATTCTCTTTCTGACTCACTTTGCTTAGTATGATAATCTCTAGGTCCGACCATGTTACTGCAGATGGCTTTGCTTCATCCTTTTTGATGGCTGAGTAATATTCCATTGTGTATAAACCACATTTTCTTTACCCATTCATCTGCATATGGACATTTAGGTTGTTCCCACGTCTTGGCTATTGTAAATAGTTAAAGCCTTGGTTCTTAAAGACCACATTTTATTGCCTTGGTAAGCAACAATGTGCTAAGTCACATGTGATGTGTCTTATCTTTGAGTTAAGGGAAAGTAATTCTTTCCAGCAATCACCATCAAAGAATGTCAGGAAGTGTTATATATAAAAATATTGGCAGTGGTGGTGGGGAGGGAAGAGGAGTGTCATCAAAATCTAGTTTAAATGTTTTGACTTAATTAAACTTTAGTGATCTGGAGGGATTACTTTTCCAAATTACATTTTTCTTTGTGGTTCACTGCACATGAGTTGTTATTCCACATTTACTTTGTATATATGCTCATGTTCAGTTGTGTCCAACTCTTTGTGGCCTCTTGGACTGTAGCCCACCAGGCTCCTCTGTATGTGATTTTCTAGGCAAGAATACTGGAGTGGGTTGCCATTTCCATCTCCAGGGGATCTTCCAAGCCCTTATCTTTATTATTAGCATTTTGATGTCACTATTATTTTCATAAAGCAAAAGGATTTTCTTCTAAAAATAAAAAAAGCTTGATAAGTAGTTAAAAAAATTTACAAGTACATACCCACATAATTTTTTGCATATGAATAAGTGAATAAATGTGATACATTCATACTGGTTCTTATGGCACACTTCTTTCCTTTGTGACTTCCTCTTTGAACCATTCCACATTTCTGTCATTTCCACCTTCCTGTGGTCATGTTTTGAATAAGGTTTCCCTTTGGCCTTTTCATTATTTTTGCGGGTGTGATCAAGCTGCTTTCAGTCCAGCCTTTCCCCTGCTGTTCCGCACGTTTCACCCCCGCTTCATTTCACTGGTGGCTGCTGTCCCTTTCCTGCGCTCTCAGTCATGCTCGGCTTTTCTATTTTATTTGAAGAAGAGATACCATTGGTGTCTCCGCTACCCTAGGTGTTCTCCTTTTTCCGTTTTCTCCTGATCCTAATGCTGCCAGGTTTTAAAACATACTCATTCCCCTTTCACTTCCTGTCCTTGACAGCCTGCCTTCCTCACCATGAAACTTCAGGAATAGGATAATTTAGTCCTTCTTCCTACCTCCAACTTTGAGACTTCGCTGAGATAGTTAAAATCTTTGGTTTGTCTTTTCAAGAGACAAGTATGTATCACTTCCTATTATTAAAATGGGCTTCCCTAATGGCTCAGATGGTGAAGAATCTGCCTACCATGCAGGAGACTCTGGTTCGATCCCTGGGTTGGGAAGATCCCTTGGAGAAGGGAATGGCAAACCACTCCAGTATTCTTGCCTGGAGAATCCCGTGGACAGAGGAGCCTGTACAGTCCATGAGGCCACAAAGAGTTGGCAAGTGAGAAACTAACATTTTCATTTTCATATTAAACGTATTAAAAGCTCCCAGGCTACTATCATCTATTACATTTAAAATACTACATCTTGCAAGGCTGGTTTCTCACCACTGTTTCCTCCCCTCGACATTTCCATACGGATTGTGTTTTTCCATTCCTTTGTTTGGTGTTGTTTCTAGAATCATTTCTTCATTTGGAGAAGATAGATGCTAGAGTCTCTGATTACTGGCACGACCACAATTAAATTCTTTTCATCTTGACAGGAGAATGATCATTGGTTAGTGTAGGGTTCCTAGATTGCAGGCTTTTTTTTTTTTTTTTAAAGCAGTTTTTTGGGATGTTAGTTTGCTGTTGCTTCTACTATTATGAATAAGAAGGCTAATTCCTCATCCTTGTAGGAAATCTGACTTCTTCTTTTTTTTTTTTTCCCCTGGAAAGTCTTTTTGTCTGGAAGTTTGTGAGATTTTTCTCCCCATCCTTAGAATTACCAAAACATGTCTTCTTTAAAAAAAAAAAAAAACAACACTACCAGAAACCCATTGATTCCTTTCAATATGCAGACTCAAGTCTTTCATAATTCTGGGACATTTTCTACTATAATATGATAAGTTATCTCCTTCTATTTCTTATTGATTTTTTTTTCCTAAGATTTCTTTTAAAATTACTGCTACTACTACTTTTCATGTCAAGACTCCTCAATCTTAGGAAAAAAATATATTTTCTTATCATTTCTTCTTTGCATTTTGGATTTATTTCTTGCTATAATTCTTCCAGACCCACTAGTCCCAATCAGCAAATGTTTGGTTAGGAAATCATCTTTTTGGGGTCAAGAAAGTCTCTTCCCTCTCCACATGCTGGCTGTTCTTCAGGTGTATTTTATGATCCTTCTGTTCGAATGTTCCTCTCTCCCCATCAGCAGCCCTAGTTCATTGTACAGTGTTATTTGTTCTGGCTGATTCTCCTTGTTTAAATTCTGGGCGTTGTTCACTGGGAGCAAGTCCTTCATGAGCTCCCAGGAGCTCAGGTGGATTGTTGGGGGCCCTGAAGCAGTGGCTGGATCACTGAATCTCTCGGAATCCACTGCTTTAAGATTCTCACTGGGGCTTCTGTAATGGCTCACTGGTAATGAATCTGCCTGCAATGCAAGAGACCTGGTTTCGATCCCTGGGTTGGGAATATCCTCTGGAAAAGGAAATGGCAATCCACTCCAGTATTCTTGCCTGAAGAAGTTCATGAACAGAGGAGCCTGGTGGGCTACAGTCCATGGGGTCACAGAGGCAGACACGACCGAGTGACTATCACTTCACGTGTTGATTAAAACAAAGATTGTAATATTAAGAGACTTCCTTAATGGTCCAGTGGTTGAGATTTTGCCTTTCAGTGAAGACGGTGTGGGTTCAATCTTTTGTCAAGGAGTTAAGGTCCCACATGCTTCATGGCCAAAAAACCAAAACACGAAACAGAAGCAGTATTGTAACAAATTCAACAAAGGCTTTACAATATGGTCCACATCGGTCTTTAAAATAAATAAAAAAAAATAATAAAACTGTAATGTCCTCTCCAACCGAGGATCGCTGTGGACTAGCCACTGCGGTGAGGAGAGAGGCCCCAGCCTTCTCTTCCCTTGCTTCGCTTCTGTCCTCTCCTGCCAGCTTGCCAGTGTCCCAGTGTCTCTGACCCAGCAGCACCAAAGCAGGGAGATGGAGAGCCGTGAACAGAGTGGGAGTTTTTACTCTAACGACAATGGAAGGACTGATGCTGAAGCTGAAACTCCAATATTTTGGCCACCTGATGCAAAGAGCTGGCTCATTTGAAAAGACCCTGATGCTGGGAAAGACTGAGGGCAGGAGGAGAAGGGGATGACAGAGGATGAGATGGTTGGATGGCATCACCGACTCGATGGAGATGGGTTTGGGTGGACTCCGGGAGTTGGTGATGGACAGGGAGGCCTGGAGTGCAGCAGCTCATGAGGTCGCAAAGAGTCGGACACAACTGAGTGACTAAACTGAACTGGACTGATGTTTTTCCGAGATGGCTCTGCTCTTTGATTTTGGCAAGTGTTACAACTGGCGTCTTCTCTTGTGCCGGGACTTGGTGCTCTCCTGAGCTCTTCTGCTATCTCTAGCCAGGCCATGGGCATCGTCATGTTGTGTGTCCCACAACACAAACAAGAGAGTTTCCTAAGGCTTACTGGGCACCTTAACGTCCAGGTTTGTCTTCTGACTTCACTGAAGACCCTTCACTGGGATCCCCTCTTTGCTCATCTCCTACTCATCCAAAGCAGCCCTCTCGGACAAGATTCGGACCAGCTCCTAGTTGGTCCTAAGTCACATTCCCACAACTGGAAACACTGCACATGGACACAACACAATAATCTCTGAGATTGAAACCAATCTCAAGGCAGGACCATGTTCTTAGTTGGTACCATCAGAAAAACTAGCCAAGCCAGTCAACTCTCTCAGATTTAATTTCCTAGGGAGAAGCTTTATCTCCTCAGGGGCAGGGAACAAATCAAGCTCTTCAAGTAAATTCACTGAAGATCCTCTCTTTCCATGGGGCTCACACCCCAACTACCTCCTTGAGTGGAGAGAAGGGTTTACAGCTTTGCTCTGTCCAAACAAATCTCCTAGGTACAACTCTCAACCTTTTCGACCCTCAGTGTAGGGAGAGGTTTAAAATTTGCATCCTGTATAGGGAACAGACTTGTGATTGCCAACGGGAAGAAGGTGAGAGAGGGATGGATTGGGAGTTTGAGATTAGCTGATACACAGTATTATCTGTACAAAAGATAAACAATAGGTCCTATTGCATAGCACAGGCAACTATACACAATATCCTGTGACAAACCACGATGGAATGAATATGAAAAAGAATGTGTATGTATATAACTGAATCACTTTGCTGTACAGCATAATTATGTAAATCAACTTCATACTTCAATTTAGGAAAAAAAAAAAAAGATTTGTGTCTTGAGTTTTCAGTTACCTCCTTTTCCAAGTCCCCACGGGTGGCTCATCTCACTTTGGAATCTACTATCTATTGTATCTTGGCATCTCAAACATGATTTTTAATCCCATATCCTAATACAAATGATGTTTGCACTTGCTGAACTCATAGCCTGATTTCTAATTCGGATGTTTGTTTAGCACTTCCTTTCAAATGCTTTTGAAAGATTTTCTTCCTTCAACATTAAGTACCTTGAGACAAGTGGATTAGGAATAGTTGTTTAGAGTAAGGGTCCCCAACTTCCAGGATCTAATGCCTGATGATCTGAAGTGGAGCTGATATTAATATAATCATAATAGAAATAAAGTACACCCAACCCATACCATCCCCCTACCCCAATCCATGAGAAAAATCATCCTCTATGAAACTGGTCCCTGGTGCCAAAAAGGTTGAGGACTGCTGACTTAGAAATCACAGAGAATGTGGAGTGCTTTATATTTCAAAAATATTTATATCACAACATCCTCAAATTGATTTACCCAAAGGAGAGACTAAATACTAACAAACAGCCTTTTCTCCTTCTGGTTTGTACAGCTACACAGATATTCACAGCCTGGAGCCAGGCCACTCCACCGCCACAGATGATCCAGAATCAGCGTCCGTCTTGGTAACCACGGGAGCAGGCAGGCAGTGACATCAGCAGCCAGCACCATGACTTCTGTTTGCCTAGAGCTGCTGCGTTGAGGAAATCACAAGGTGGTGTAAGGAAAGCATTAGACAAAAAGCCTTTCATCCCTGTTGAGAGGTGCTTGGGAATGGGTTCTAAAGGAAGTTTCTGAATCCCTGCAGCCATTTTTAAACCTTCAACTTGGGTTAATAAAAGGTATAGTAGAAAAGAACTTGACAATTTGAAAGTGATGTAAAGAAATAAGAATGCAGATTCAAATAGATCTACTTTCTATTTTTCATTATATTACACACACACACACACACACACACACACACACACATATATGTATAAATGTATATATAGTCTTCCCAGGTGGCTCAGTGGCAAAGAACCTGCCTTCCAATGGAGGAGACCTAAGAGACATGTGTTCAACCCCTGGGTCGGGAAGATCCCAGGAGGAGGAAATGGCAACCCACTCCTTGCCTGTAAAATCGGGAGGGCTACAGTCCATGGGTCGCTAAGAGTCAGATGTGACAAGCGTCCCAGCACCAGCACATACATTCTCTTTAAACCAGTTGTTAGTTTTGGCTTTTAGCTTGGCTATAAAGGCACCCAGCTGTAGGTGGTTCTGCCATCACCCCAGACTCAATCAGACTTGTACAAAGTCATTTTCATAGAAACACAAGTTGGACGCAGTAATTAGGCTGGCCTATGGTGTTTACTGATTTCTGCTTGAACTGTGCTTTTCTTAATGCTCCCCTTTCCTTCCAGCTACACTCTAGGCTCTCGTATTACCTCCTCACACCTGTTCTGCTCCATCACGACTTCCAGCTTCACTCCTTACTTTGCAGGGCATCTCTAAAACTGTACCCTGAAATAACATGCCACACCAGATTTATTATTCAGAATGCTCATGCATGTAATATATTTGGCCTAGAGCCTCAAAAAAATAAGTTGGAGATTTATCCCACGAAGAAAACTCACAAGCCCCATCCTGATTATAGTAACTAGCAGTTGGTTAGTTGTTCTCTGGGCAAGAGAGAAACAATTTTCTGGCTGCACTAACTATTAAGATTATTAAAAAGAGGGGCTTTCAAGAGAAGCTGGAGGGACGTTCCTGGCGGTGCACTGGTTAAGACTTCACGCTTCTACGGCAGGGGGCATAAGAAACTAAGATCCCGCATGCCTCACCATGTGGCCAAGAAAAAACAAAACTAAATAATAGTTTTAAAAAATAGAAGCTGAATGGCTCAGTCTGTATGAGTTCCCGATATCCTGGCAGACCATTACTAATGATTAAGGGAGGCCTAACAACCCTCACTTGCCTGGAAAATTCCATGGATGGAGGAGCCTGGTGGGCTGCAGTCCATGGGGTCGCTAGGAGTTGGACACGACTGAACGACTTCACGTTCACTGGAGAAGGAAGTGGCGGCCCACTCCAGTGTTCTTGCCTGGAAAATCCCAGGGACAGAGGAGCCTGGTGGGCTGCCATCTATAGGGTCACACAGAGTCAGACAAGACTGAAGCAACTTAGCAGCAGCAGCAACCCTCTCAAAGAAAAATCCATGTCACATGAGATGAGCAAAAATGAGAAAAAAACTTTACAAAGAAATGTCGTCTAGCAGTCGTCCAACACATTCACAGCCTGACTCGAAGGACAGCACTCCAGCCCCGAGATCTGCCCGGCTGCCAGCCACTGTTGATGGCCACACAGGCCGTGTCACACGACCTAGGACTCCAGGCTATGCTGATGAACCTGATCAGTGACATACTGGCCATGTCACACCTCTCTGGAGACACAGCTTAGCTGGAGATGCAGGACTTCTGACCTAAGACTGCCGACTCCCTGAGCCATTAGGTCGCCCCTAAGTAAGTATCTTGTCTCCAGGGAGTCCCTCCCAGGTGGAGGAGGAAGGCCCAAACAGATGACCCTAGTGCTTTAGCAGGACTGGCTTTAGAGAAAGACATATACACAAAACATCAAGACAAATCTTTAGAGTACCTCTTTTTTAAAATAGTGTTTCTGAATTCAAAAATAACTCATCCAAAGACAAACATTTAAAAACTCATTTCTTGTGAGCTAATCGGCTGAGTGAATTGAAAAGTTGTGGGACTTGTGCAAAACCAATTGTTTCTGCAAATGGGTTATCCCACTTCAAACAAATCTGACTCTGCGACCTGGTGGACTGAAGCCTGCCAGTCTCCTCTGCCCTTGAGATTTCCCAGAAGAGAATACTGGAGAGGGTTGACATTTCCCTCTCCAGGGGATCTTCCGGACCCAGGGATCAAACCTGGGTCTCCTGCCTGCATTGCAAGTGGGTTCTTTACCGACAGAGCCACAAGCGTGTGCTCAGACATGCCTAAACTTGTTTTTACAAAGAGCAGCTATGAGGATGCTTGCTCTTACCAGGGTGACTCCTCTGCACAGCAAAATTGTGTAGTATTATTTAGCAGTGAAGCGCACCCCCTGGTGGACATAAGTAGGAATTTAAAATCTGTAAAACCTTTACATAAATTTCATTCCTATTTAAAGTTTAAATCACAGAATTAAAAATTAAAAGGGGATAGCTGCTTCATTTGGTGGGCCATAAGTGCTGTAGGATTGTAGAAACCCTTATGTTAATATCAAGGCTTTTTAGGCCTTTGTAAGGGTTGAGATGAAAAGCCATTTTAGGGTTTGGAATGGGACGGGGTCTCTCAATCTTGGCACTATTGACATTTTGAGCTTGACAATTCTTTGTTCTGGGCATTGTAGGATGTTCAGCAGATCCCTGGCCTCTATCAAGCCAATGTTAGTAGTACTGCTACACACACACACACACACACACACACACACACACACACGCACGCATTGCTAACACTACAAATAACCCCCAGTTGAGAACCACTGGAGTAGGAGTAGAAGGAGGACATGCTGTGATAAGATATTTAATAAGATCACTCTCTGCTTCTCTGTTGAGTCAGGCAACCGCTAAGCATGGAGATGGTAAAAAGCGGTCAGATTCTGGATTTATTCTGAAGTTAGAGCTGACAGAAATTTTGAAGGACAGATATGGAGTGAGAGGGAGAATGAATCAAGGCTGACACCCAAGATTTTGGCCTGAACAACTAGAATTATGTTGCCATTAACTGAGGTGAGAAAAAAGCAGGAAGACCTGGCTCTGGAGTTGTTTCAACTTGAGGACCCAGATCAGGAGCACACAACTGTGGATGTTAGCTTTGAGAGGCGTTGTAGACACCCAAACAGAGATGCTATTATAGACAGTCTAGAAATCAGGAGCGAGGTCCAGACTGTGGCTATAAGTTTGGGAGTCAGCACCTTGCAGATAATATTATAATGTTTAATGGACTTAAGAACATTTTTAAAAAGTATATATATTTATGAAAAAGGGTGATGTTCTGGAAGTCATGTCTGTATGCATTTTTTTTAAAATAATGGTTTTGTCTTAGTAGCTCCTTTCTTAATATTATCTTTACTGAATATTTATAATTTATCATACTTTCTGCAATAACTTAGTTACCTGCTTATTTCTAGATTATGAGCTCCTGAGAATGAAGATCTATCTTGCATCTTTGTAGCAAGTGGCACAGTGCCTGGCATCTAGTACATAAAAGATGTTTATAATTTAATAGGAAATTCACTCCTCTGAAACGAAATTACCTGTACAATAAGATGACAGTCATTGACATTCTCAATTCAAAACTAGCAATAACTCAGACATTATTCTAGTCACTAAGATCTTTAAATTATGTGGCATTATCAAGGACTCTTAGCCACCAACATGTGCTGTGATGAATCCTACAATGAAAGGGATATCATTCTTGCCTTGACTGTAACCAAAGAGTCTCAGCTTTTATTTGTTTCATATATTGAGACTCCTGGTAAGATTTCACTTGATAAAAGAAAATTAGTTCTATGGTTAAAACTATGAAGTCATGAATCAATCCCAGTAGTCTGTTGTCATCTGACTCATCAAAAGATGTGCTTGAAAACTGAAAAGCACAGTCTTCATGTTATCTTTAAAAAGTTTTAGTTGATTAAGTAAAAATTGAGTTAGCGCATGTTGGTAGCTAAAAGTCCCTGATAATACCACATAATCTAAAGATCTTAGTAACTAGAATTATGTCTGAGTTTTTGCTAATTTTGAATTAATTGAGGCTCTCAATGACTGTCATCTTATAGTGCAGGTATTTTCCTTTCAGAGAAGTGAATTTCCTATTAAATTATAAACATCTTTTATGTACTAGATGCCAGGCACGGTGCCAATTGCTACAAAGATGCAAGATAGATCTTCATTCTCAGGAGCTCACAACCTAGAAGAAACAACCAGATAATTAAGTTATTGCAGAAAGTATGATAAATTACAGGTATTCACTAATGATAACATTAAGAAGGGAGCTACTAAGATACTTAGCTACTAAGATTTTTTAAAGAAAAAAATCTACATACAAAGACACATGACTCCCAGAACATCACCCTTGCTTATTTATCTTTAGTTAGGTAGTTGAGGATTGCAATGTACACACTGCCACATTTAAAATGGATAACCAACAAGGACCTACCTTGTAGCACAGGGAACTCGGCTCAGTATTAGGTAACAACCTAATAAGGAAAAGAATTTGAAAAAGAATAGATTCATGCACTGTAGTGAATCCTACAATGAAACGGACATCATTCTTGCCTTGACTGCAACCAAAGTGTCTCAGCTTTTATTTGTTTTACATAATGGAACTCAGGGTAAGATTTTACTTGATAAAATCAGTTCTATGGTTAAAAACTATAAAGTTATGAATCAATCCCAGTAGTCTGTTGTCATCTGACTCATCAAAAGATGTGCTTGAAAACTGAAAAGGCGTAGTGTTCGTGTTATCCTTTAAAAGTTTTAGTTGATTAAGTAAAAATTTGCCTAATCGTGTGATATGTCTACTATGTGCCAGAGAATATGTAAAGGGCTCTGTATATTAATACTTTATCTTATTTAAATGTAACAATGCTATAAATTCTTAGTGATACAGATGAGGAAACCGAGACTCAGGAATAATAATCAATATATTCCCAAGATATCTAGTTAATAAATGGTAGAGTTGGCTTTGAAACCAGATTTGATTCCAAAAATAGTGGGCTCTACTGCCATACACTTATGCCTATGAAATGACTACAAATGGTTTTATAATGTAGGAATTGCTTTTGTGATGAAGGTGAGGGAAGAAAGAAAGAATGAAAATAAGAAATTAAAATTATATTGTAACATGATCATAGCCCTTATAGATAATGCTAGAAGAATATGTGTGCAACAGAAACATGACTGTCCCAGAAGTGGAACTGTGGATGGTCTTTTTTCCTTATATCTAACTTCCAGATGTTCAAGCTGGTTTTAGAAAAGGCAGAGGAACCAGAGATCAAATTGCCAGCATGCGCTGGATCAGGGAAAAAGGAAGAGTTCCAGAAAAACATCTATTTCTGCTTTACTGACTATGCCAAAGCCTTTGACTGTGTGGATTACAGTAAACTGCGGAAAATTTTGAAAGAGATGGGAATACCAGACCACCTGACTTGCCTCTTGAGACACCTATATGCAGATCAGGAACAGTTAGAACTGGACATAGAACAACAGACTGGTTCCAGATAGGAAAAGGAGTATGTCAAGGCTGTATATTGTTACCCTGCTTATTTAACTTATATGCAGAGTACATCATTAGACATGCTGGGCTGGAAGAGGCATAAGCTGGAGTCAAGATTGCCAGGAGAAATATCAATTACCTCAGATATGCAGATGACACCACCCTAATGGCAGAAAGTGAAGAGAAATTAAACAGCCTCTTGATGAAAGTGAAAGAGGAGAGTAAAAAAGTTGGCTTAAAGCTCAACATTCAGAAAACGAAGATCATGGCATCCAGTCCCATCACTCCATGGGAAATAGATGGGGAAACAGTGGAAACAGTGTCAGACTTTATTTTGGGGGGCTCCAAAATCACTACAGATGGTGATTGCAGCCATGAAATTAAAAGACCCTTACTCCTTGGAAGAAAAGTTATGACCAACCTAGACAGCATATTGAAAAGCAGAGACATTATTTTGCCAACAAAGGTCTTGTCTAGTCAAGGCTATGGTTTTTCCAGTGGTCATGTATGAATGTGAGAGTTGGACTGTTAAGAAAGCTGAGCGCCGAAGAACTGATGCTTTTGAACTGTGGTTTTGGAGAAGACTCTTGAGAGTCCTTTGGCCTGCAATGAGATCCAACAAGTCCATTCTAAAGATCACTCCTGGTGTTCATTGGAAGGACTGATGCTAAAGCTGAAACTCCAATACTTAGGCCACCTCGTACGAAGAGTTGACGCATTGGAAAAGACTCTGATGCTGGGAGGGATTGGGCACAGGAGAAGGGTATGACAGAGGATGAGATGGCTGGATGGCATCACCGACTCGATGGACAAGTTTGGGTGAACTCCGGGAGTTGGTGATGGACAGGGAGGCCTGGCATGCTACAATTCATGGAGTCGCAAAGAGTCGGACATAACTGAGCAACTGAACTGAACTGAACCCTTTTTTGTGGTATTGTCTCTGATTTTTTCAATAAAAAAATTGTATTGTTTAAGGTGAGCCATAATTCAGCAGAATTGATGGTGGTAGTCATGGTGGTATTTTTTATCATATAAAAATAACATACTAAAATTGAACTGAACAGTATAATAATTGCCATACACCAATTGCTCATTTCTGATAATTACCAACTACAGTCAATCCTGTTTCATTTATATTGCCATCCATCTCCCTCCCTCTATTGTTCTGAATCAAATACCAAACATGTCATTTCACTGTATTTTAGTAGGTGTCTTAAACATAGCTGCAATAAAATCTAACAAGTAAACATAATTCTTGTTGTTAAATAACCAGTCAGTATTCAAATTTACAATGGTGTCATAAATGTTAGAAACTTTTTTTTGTTTCTTTAAGAACTAAAGATCAGGTCCACCCACTGTGATTGGTTGATGCTGTCTTGGTGCCTCTCACCTTGTATGTTTCCCCTTCAACTTCCCCTCATCAGTTTTTTCCTCCTTAAAAGTTACTGAAGAAATAATTGTGCCAGTACTATCATCCCTTCGGTGTCATTCAACAATATATGTTGTTCTCTTTCCTATAAATTGGTAGATGCTCAATCAGATTTAAGTTTGATTCTTTTTGGCGAAATAACTCTATGGACAGTAGTATGCACCTCCCTCAGAAAGTATGTGATACAAAGAAAGCATCTCTGTGTATTTTAGGCAGCTCATCAATAGCATGACCAATGTTTATTATCTTCATTAATTCTTTGGAAGGTGCGAAATGACATTGCAATTCCATCATTCCCTTTTCACTCATTAAGTGGAACTTGTTTTTGTTTAAAAAAAAAGGGTCCCTTATTTACTGTTTGCATACCCAGATGTATGGGAGTTTGTATGGGAACTGTAGGAAATACTGAATTACTTTCTGTTTATTTACAACTTTTCAAAATGATGAGCTAGCTTGCTAGCATCCTCCAATGGTGAGCAATTGGTGCTTCAGTTATCGTATGGTGTGTTTGTCTCTTCATTTAGTATCATTTGGAGTTTTGTGTTTTAAACTACTCAGTGTTTCCACCCACTACAGGTATTATTTCTTATATCAATGTTCAAATTGTGCTATCTTCTGCCTGGCTCATGAGTCTTTTGAGAGTCCACTAAATTGTCCTTGATAGTTTCCTTGCTATCTGACCTGACAAGATTTGTAGGCTCATTTTACACTTTCCCTACTGAATACATCTATTTCTTCTTAAAGTAACTTGAGTTTATGCTGATAATTCTAATTAAAAAACAGGATTATATTAAACTTCCATTTATATTTCCTTTCTCTTTAGCCAGGAATCCTAAACAATGAAAAGAATAACGGAATTAGAGAATCACATAATTATTCTGACTTATTCCACATTGTTTTAATCCCACACAATAATCTCAGAGTGCTGACGCTGTCACCAACAATAGTATTGTCAAGAGCCTAAGATGATTTTGGAGTTTTTTTACTTTAGGACACACCCACTAGGGAGGTACCAAGTACTGCATTTATAGCAATTGCTATAGTTATCTGCTGGCAGCAACTGGCTATACATTTGGGTATATTTATGTTTTATTGTTTTATAACTTTGTAAAAATACTTAAATGACTCCAAAGTCAAATCAACAAGACATGGTATAATCAAAGAATTCCAGCTTCCAACATTGTATTGTCCTTTCCACCCTATTCCTATACCCGTCCCTTATTGATAAAACATTTTTTAAAAGTCATGGTTAAACCTTTGGTTTTAAAACCATTTAAGCAGGTATTTGTATGTGTACAAGAATGTGTGTGTGCGCACATGTGTAGAGCCCTAGCCTTCTTAAACAGCGACGTGCTTTTAACATACTTTCCTCTAGTTTGCTTCTCTCAATTAATAGAGAGAAATTGCTTCTAGAGATATAGCTATTTTTATAGCTCCATCATATATACATGTATATATATAATGTATATAGTATGTTCATTACATGGCCATATTATAGTTTATCAATCTCTTGAACATATATATATATAATATATTCAAGAACATTATGTGTGTGTTTGAGATAGATTTTTAGAATCGGATTGCCAAGTCAAGCACAACTGCATGTGTAATTTTGATAGTTATTGAAATATACTTCCATAGTGATGTACTGCAATGACAAATAAGAATGTAGGACAGTATTTCCCCAAAACTTTTTCAACAAATATTTTGTCAGATTTGGAATATTGCAAACTTACTCCCAGGTGGCAAAATGACAAAGAAGCTGCCTGCCAATGCAGGAGATGCAAGAGATGCAGGAGGCGCAAAAGATGTAGGTTTGATCCCTGGGTGGAGAAGATCCCTTGGAGAAGGAAATGGCAACCTACTCCAGTATTCTTGCCTAGAGAATCCCATGGACAATGGAGCCTGGCGGGCTACAGTCCATGGGGTCGCTAAAATCAGATATGACTGAGGGACTGAACACACACACACAGACAAGCCTATAGGTAAGAAATGGTGACTCCATAAACTTCTGACCAGCTATCAAACTCAGGCCCCCTGCATTGGGAACATGGAGTCTTAGCCATTGGCCACCAAGGAAGTCCCTCCATGTACTTTTTACATTTTTCTTACTATAAGTGAGGTTGAGTATCTTTTCACAAGTTAAGAACCGTGTGCATTTTTCCTGTAACTGTCTATTCATTTCTCTGGCCTCGTTTTCGATAGGGTTGTGGATCCCGTCTCTATTTTGGAAACAAGTCAATTTAGTCAAAATCGTTTTCAACCCTCTAATCATATAACTTTTCATACTATGTGTTTCTTGAAAAGTTGTGACTAGCACTACATATTCCAAATACAACCCTATTAAACATGAGAGAAGAAACACTGGGCTTGAATCATCTACCATTTCCTTGTCAGTTAAAAAAACAAAGTCTGTGCCTTATATGTCAAGTCATTGCTGAGAATGGAGATTTTCTCTGCCCATAAGCTTGCATCCAATTGACTCTCCTCCCTATCCTCAACTTAACTCTGGTATGACTATACACATTTCTCCCTAAAACTGATTTTAACTGTTGCAAACTGGCTAGTTACAAATCACTTAAACCAAGCAACCTCAATGCTTTTTAGAAATGTCAGGACATTAATAGAAGTCAATACTTAAGTCACTTGCCCTTGCCTGCTGTTTCTTTGGCTATATAATAAAACAGTTGGGAAAAAAATGATTCTGGCCTCGTATCTCTTCCTTCTATGGAGACTCTACCCAAACTGCTTTTAAAATGCATCTCCAAAACGTTTTCCAAATTTATTCAATTCTCAACATGGCTTCCACTCAATGCCCCTTAAAACTTTTCATGCTTTTTTTAAAAACTGCTTATTCTTAAGGTGTGAGCTCTGCATCAGAGGAATCAGGCTCACCTGAGTCTGAAATGTCTGTCTGAGGCCCCATCCTAGAGGTATGGACTAAGAATCGGGCTGAGCCCCACCACCCCTTCCCTGACTGACACATGCTCAGGTTCAAAACAAGGATATAGACTAACCTTGCCCACAGTTCTGGGAATGCTCATGCTGAAAGCTGTTAACTTCTATTGCCTTTTTTAATACTGAAGTTCTAGGTATTTTTTCATGAATATTATCTCCCCAACTAGGCTATAAATTCTGGAGAAGTGAATGGTTACCCACTTCAGTATTCTTGACTGGAGAATCACACAAAGGAGCCTCGGGGGCTACAGCCCATAGGGTCGCAGTCGGACATGACTGAGCAACACACACACACACACACTCACACACATACACGGGCTATAAACTAAGAAGTCATAATCTTCAACTCTTACTCTATCATAACTCATTCTATCATCTAGCATGGTTCTAGTCACGTTCCAGCACTTGCAAAGGCTTAATTACATATAGATTGATGCATCTATTGTTGCTTTGAAATAGCACAATAAAAATTAACAGAATTCTTTCAGAGAAGTATTTCACAAAGGCAGTCTTAACAGGCAGGAAAATTACATTTGGCCTGCATCAATGCTCTCAAATCTATTGTTTTAGAGCCTTGTACGGGGAAAACTGTGGAAGTTTATGGCAGCCTCAATAATGTTGCCTCGAGTTGTCCAAGTCCTAAACTCTAGAACATATAACAACTATGTTCCCTTACATGATAAAAGGGAGTTGTGGATCATCCATGAGCTCCCGACAATGTTCTCATCTTTGTAAGGTCCTAAGAAGCAGGTATGACCAAGAGATCTATGACCACAGAGGCAGAGACTTGAAGATGCTATAGTTTGAGTGTGAAGATGGAGCAAGTGACAAAGAACCACAGAATGTAAGGAATGCATTCCAGAAGCTGGAAGAGGCAAGTTACTCCCTGGAGCCTCATGAAGGAAGCAACCCTGCCCACACCTTGACTTCACCCCCATCAGACTGATTTAGGGCTTCTGGCCTCCAGAACTCTAAGAGAAATGATTTGCGCTGTTTTAAGCCACTAAATCTATGGAAAGATGTTACTGCAGCAACAAGAAACCAATACAAAGTTTTTGATGAGTTTTTATTGTGAAATATTGGATTTAGAAAAAAGTACAAAATGTCAACGGTCAGATGTGTACAGGTACAGTATTTTAATAGTCTATACATGTGAACAGCTTAACAGGTTCACTGCAGAATGCATATTTAGACCAATACAATCTAAAAAGGACTGTAATATTCACAGGCTATTAATACATAAATAACTGGAGCCAAAATGACCCTCACTGGTAAATGCTAATCAATAGCTGAAAGCAGCCTAAAAAAGCACAATATACGGCACACCATAGTATCTCCTTACAGGTCCACACTGAGAGGATATTAGGTCATTAGGTCAATACACTACAGATCCAGGACTGGGACTCATTACTAATTTATACAATTGCAAAATAATTAAGTTATAAAACCAGGTCATGGAATAAAGAGAGGCATTTAATTAGGACTAAATACTGTGAAGCCCCTAAAATGTTTTAGCCTCCGAATTTACAAAGCTTAATTATTTAGACTGATTTCAATTTTTAATCGCTTACCTACAAAAAAGGGGAAGGGGCACCTTTCTTTTGTAGCAGCTCCGACAAGGTGTAAGAACTATTACACAGTTTATTTTAAAACCACAATGACCACTGTGGATTGACAAATGGCTATGAATCCAGAATACAAACAGTATAAATTTTAAAGAAAGGTAATGACTGTATTATGAATTTAGCAAATCCTGAAAACATTAAAATCTGTGTTAGGAAGGCATTAGCTATCATTGTTGAGAGTACTAAATTTAGGAAAATTATTGTATGAGGTCTCATAAAAAACAAACTGGTTTCATTTTTTCCAAGTCTGACTGATTCAATATTTTACTATGACTTGAAAATTACCCTAAGATTATATATTTTCAAACTGGATAAAAAATTATTTAAAATTAGTTTAAAATGAAACTTCAGGAACAATCTACTGAAACATGAATTATGTTAAAAATAATTAATACAATCATCCTGTGTTCTGAGGAAAGACAGGCCATTTTTAGAAACCAATCTTCAAAATTGATAAATAACAATTTACTAAAAACAATTTTATCCTTGACCATAAATTCCTAAGAGGAGACTTTCTACTCTGTACAGTATACTTGGCAATGTTTGATACTTTAAAAATGAACTGAAAAGTCTGAATTGGCATTTACTAAGTAGGAGATCAATTCTACTACAGGCTAAAAACCACTGGATCAGAATGCAATTAATCAATAATTTCTCCTAACCTATCCCACCCTACCCTTAACCTTTTATAGACAATTTTAAAGACTCTGATATAATTTTCTTATAAATAGTGCCTGAATCTTACAGTAGATTCCAATTTATTCAAAGATAATCACAGAATGATTAAAAAGATATTTAATTTTTCCAGATTTGCTTTAAACTTACAATTTACGTACGGTATACATAAATATTAACTTAGATAACCACATATTATAGAGAGAGCAGATATATGGACCATTGAAGAAAATTTTTTTTAATTTTAATAAAAGAAAATAAAACATGTAACTCACAAAATATGAACACGAAGCCATATGACACAAAAAATAAAATTATTCTACTCATACTGATTTAAAATTAAATCTTTGGGGAACTATTTTAACATAATTCAATGAATTCAATGACCAACAGTTTCCCATACCACACAAAAACAAACCACGAAATCATCTCAAGTCTAATGCATTGTCAGTTCTTAATGCAACCTCAAACACTTTACTAGCAACTTTTCCTTTTGAAATAGGCTTCTGTACATATGCATTTATATACAAACATTTATTAAACATGATTTTAAAACAAACCGTATGTACAAAAGATCAGCATTCCTATAAATAAAAAATTAGGTGGCAAAAAGGCACTTGTAAGTAAAAATCTACAGTAGTTTTTACAAAACAAACACATTTTACCTTGGATACTGTACAATAAACATTAACTCCTATACCAATAATGAAAATACTAGTTTACTAACTAAGGTTAACAATGTAACTTTTAAAAACATATTTACATATACTCTGAAGTTCATTTAGTAAAAGCACCATGATTCTCTATTTCATGTTGATGAAAAGTATAAACACAATTACCAAAAAACCAGTGTTCACAATTTTTCTTGTTCAAAAGTTTTTGTATTTCTGAATTGAAAACTGTTTATATGAAATTAGCATAGTGTAAAACAAAAAACAAACAAAAAGCCCTGCTGTCCTGACTTCTGAAAACCATACCTACTCTATTATTGCATGTTGCATTTTATAAAGGGTACTAGTCATGCACTCCTTTACAACTGGTTAATACTATTGCTGGCAAAAAAGTTCCTGGATATCAAATAATTAAAAAGTTACTTCAAACCAGTTGAAGTTTCATTTGAATGTTTTACAACTTAAAAAATGCTGTATATCAATTACAAAAGTGAATAGGAAACACGCCAATTCATTTGGTGTGCAAAAATATTTTTTCACTACACAGAATTTAAGGGCTTCACAGAATTTTTTTCAAATTTTACATTTTCAGCAGAAACACTTAACAAACACTTTCTCAAGGGGATGTTAATATACTTCCACTTTTGTCAAACTTTTTACCCTTTGACAATGCTGCAACCTGTTTGAGTAGCTCTCTGTTTTTGGCCTGTGGGAGACAAAAACATTTACCATTAAAAATATTTCAAATATTCAGTCAAGCTGAAGAATACACACTATCAGAATGAAAGAAGTGATATATTTAGGCTCATCTCTTTGATATGTAGAAGGAAAACTTTAGATTGGTTTGTCAACCCCCTTTGTAAATGTTCATATTAATGTGATTGTTGTCCAAAGAGTCAACTGGTTACGAAAAAAGCAACTTAAAGTAAATCCATTTAAAAGAGGGTCAAGTTTTTAAACACAGGGAAAATATTTCAGCTTTACTGTAAAAACATGAAGCAAAATCTATGAATATAAGTATTATTTTATAATGAATAAGATCAAATAATTCAAGTGGTAATTTGAGAGGACCATTTCCAGAACAACTACAAAGACCTCCATTTTGATGTGTATACCTGTTTATAAAACATGCATAAGAGGTCCTTTTTGCAAAAATATACAGACTTTATTGCTTTGCCAAACAGACTACTCTGTTAACGATACTTAAATCATTTTTTTTTGAAGCACCCATCAGAACCACATCTTTCTGGTCTTTTTTTGGTTGTTCCTTTTAATTGCCATACAGTTAACCTGGTATTGGCTTTGATATAATTTGAGCAGTTATACATCGTCACTGTGGCTTATGTTTGAAAGTCATTTTCCTTTACAGGTCTCAAGATTTTTTTATTACCTAGACGTTTTTAACCTCAGTGTTTTAACTTCTAATTTTAGCCTTTGTATGGCAAGGTAACACTACCTTCTCAGTTTACAATTTTACAATACAAACCTGTCTCAGGCTTTGTACTTAGCATCTCCCTCACCCTTCTCCAATCAATTCGCCCTAATTAATACCCATGACAACCCCCAAAATGCAAATAACCTAGCTATCTTATATTTGCAAGTCAAATCATTTAATGTTCGACTGCATGATTAACAGCATTTCTCTATTCCATGATTATTAAATAATTAAGATTATAATTAGGAGTTTCAGTTTCAAATTCAATTTCAGAAAACCATAAAGGATCTAAAAGGATTTTATTTTCCCTTTAGAACTAGTTTGAGAAACTCAGAGGACAAATCAATGAGAATGCCTGGCAGTTAGTGAAAGTCAAATACACACACTCACTATCAATTGGTATAATACTCAGTTGACCATCCTAGTAAATACGGTAGTCATAAATTGTTTTCTTTTCATTGTTAGCTACATATATTACTTAGTTTATAATAGACTCACTGGCTAAAACAAGGAATCTTAAGGAACAAATTTTAAATACAAACTAATGAAGGGCATAAAAAAAGAAAATGTTTGCAAAGTTGCTCCAAAGAGATCTCTGTCAGATCTGTAAGCTACATATGTAGAAGTGTTTACAATGACATAGCAAATCATTAAAAAGTTAACTTTTAAACTACCTTTTCTCATTCATGATTAAAAAATAAACAAAATATTAATGAGTTTATAATTGTCATATTCTAAGTATGAAATACAAGAACTCAAACGTTAGATATTACAAGGGTGGGGGAGAAGAGGGAGAGGATGAGATACACGGAAAGTAGCATGGAGGCACATACACTAACATGTGTAAACACACAGCCAGCGGGAATCTGCTGTATCGGGGAACTCAACCTGGGTCCCTGTGATAACTAGAGGGGTGGGGATGGTGGCAGGTGGAAGACAGATTCAAGAGGGAGGGGACATATGTACACCTGTGGTTAATTTATGTTGATGACAGACATCAAACCAATATTATAAAGCAATCATCAATCAATTAAAAATAAATATTAAAAAAACATTAGGTATTGAAAGAAGTTCTTCCTTTTAATTCTTTAGCAGCAAATTTTCAATCTGCATGTATTATTTAGTATCCTAATCACATCATTAAATTTGCTGATAAATTATGTAAGAAAAAATCCTTTGAGAAAAATCAACGGTCGGTTGCTAAAAGGAGACAAGTCTAAATCTCATTCTGATACAATTAAAATACATTTTATAATAATATTTAATTATATGCATTAAAAATGTTTTATCCTAGTATTTTATTACCCATCATGCAAAAATCAATTTAAGAACTCTTAAGTTGAAAATGTTTAGAAATGCTGGCCTAAAGGAAAGAATATGTAGATTAAGAATCACAGATCCTTCTCTGATTCCTGGTTCTGCCATTTATCTGCTATGTAATTGGACATTTATTTTCTCATATGTAAAACAGAACTCACACCATCTACCTCAACAGGGGTTGAAAGAACTAATCAAATATACAAAACACAGCTGAACACAGTGGCTGATATACAGCAGGCATCCAAGGCATCCAGATGTTATTTCCCTTTTCCTTTTTATCACTTATCCCCTAAATGAAGGTGTATTTTTTATTAGGTATTCCTGATTATTTCAGACAATCTGGTTACTATTTGGTTGGTTGGGTTTTGTTAAGGGGTTTGGCTTTTTTTGGACATTTTTTATCTTGTGTTGCTCAGTAATTTTTCAGGTTTGATAATTTCAAATGTTTTGAGATTAGAACAAGGTAAATTTTCTGCTTCAGTGTCCAGTTTCTTATCACAAAAAGATGAGAAAAACAGTTCACTATATTTACTCAGGTAGAGAACCTTACTAGTACATGGCTGCTAAGGGGAATGGGGTTAAAAGAGGATACTTAACTGTGCCAGAAGGTCACCAATAATAACACAAATAGGGAAGTGGTTTAACAGCAAGAATGAAAACAAAACCTGAGTAACCTGAGGTGGGAGACAGTGCAGAACAGGAGAAAGTATAGTTAAATCTGAGTTAGATGTAGGTTTCTATGCCACTTCTGACTATGTTCCCAGTTTCATGTGTAAAATGAGGATACCACATAACTCAAAGTTACAATAAGGTGCAAATAAGACAGCCTATGTAAAATTATGTTGAAAATGTATACTTCTATGTAATTATTAGTTATTATTCTATGAAATTTCAGCTATCAACCAAGAAGAAGTGGGCTAAGGATATTAAACAGACTAAAATGTCAAAGAGAAGTCCCCCGTGCTTACAACTACAAAATCAAACAACGAACTGCTCTTCTGAACAGTGAGAAGTACTAAGGTTTATCAAATTTAAGTACTGTCACAGGTTTTTTGCTGTATCATTCTGAATTTATTCATGCTTTGGCTACATCAAACTGGAGATCACCATGCAGAAGATTTTATTTCCAGTAATCACTCAGCACTAATAACTGAATGAGTAAAACAAAATAAAACTACTATTTGCTGGTGGATAAAAAACAATAATGTACAAGAAGCCTAGTATGTATATAAAAGGGCAAATCTCCCAGAAAAGAGGGCTGATAGGTATTTCCATAAATCAGCACTCATTCAGCAAACTATCCGATGTCTACTATGTGTCAGGTTCTACGAAAGTTTCTCTTCACAATTCTCTGTAACAGTAAGATCAGCATTAGAACTAGACAACCTCTACCTTGAATTTCAACAAGTTCCTAAATCCACTTTACAATCTTACTCAATGTAAGCTATGTTCAAAGAATGAAGAACACAAAACCAAAAGACAGAACAGCAAATATCCCTTGGTGTCACAATGTCAAAAAAAATAAGAAGGTAGGGCAGTGTTAATTCCTTCCTTCCCAAGCTGCACTCTCCCAACTAATGGACCAAAGTCTGTGTGCTGCCATCTTCTATGCTTTTAAAGCAACAAATGTCAGAATGTATAAATTAATAGAACATGTAATTAACTTAGTGCGTCTGATTTCTAAATTCATGAGACCGGGGTGAAAAAAGGCTTGAAGAAGGGGATAACTGTGTCTATGCTGGATGCTCTCCATCTCTGTGTGCCAGACCTCAGACACCACCCTCTCTGTCACTGTGGTGACTCTTGGCATCACCATTCAGTTGTTCTATATACAGAAGCCCTACTGAGTACACCCTGCAGTACTTGGAGGCTGGCTTGTACAGGATCCCTCCTGTGGATACTGAGAGCCCTATTTGCTGCTGCTGCTGCACTGTTTCAGTCCTGTCCAACTCTCTGCAACCCCATCAACTGTAGCCCGTCAGGCTCCTCTCTCCATGGGGATTCTCCAGGCAAGAATACTGGAGTGGAATACCATTCCCTGCTGTAGGTGATCTTCCCAACACAGGGATCAAACCCAGGTCTCCCACTTGGAGGCGGATTCTTTACCGTCTGAGCCACCAGGGAAGCCCAGAGCTCTGCTTGGCACCTTGGAAATCACAGTCCAAAGGTGTACTCTTGGGCTTTGCATCTCTGCATGCAGCATGAATTTCCTTCACTTGAGGTCCCTGAAAATTGGTGTGTACCTCTACTTCTCCTCCCACTATCTGGGGGGAAACAGAAGAATAGCTACACAGTGTACTAAATTTAATTTTCACCTCAGTTTCAT
>SJYC01037415.1:0-28498 GCA_006408675.1 Madoqua kirkii
TACACTAACATGTGTAAACACACAGCCAGCGGGAATCTGCTGTATCGGGGAACTCAACCTGGGTCCCTGTGATAACTAGAGGGGTGGGGATGGTGGCAGGTGGAAGACAGATTCAAGAGGGAGGGGACATATGTACACCTGTGGTTAATTTATGTTGATGACAGACATCAAACCAATATTATAAAGCAATCATCAATCAATTAAAAATAAATATTAAAAAAACATTAGGTATTGAAAGAAGTTCTTCCTTTTAATTCTTTAGCAGCAAATTTTCAATCTGCATGTATTATTTAGTATCCTAATCACATCATTAAATTTGCTGATAAATTATGTAAGAAAAAATCCTTTGAGAAAAATCAACGGTCGGTTGCTAAAAGGAGACAAGTCTAAATCTCATTCTGATACAATTAAAATACATTTTATAATAATATTTAATTATATGCATTAAAAATGTTTTATCCTAGTATTTTATTACCCATCATGCAAAAATCAATTTAAGAACTCTTAAGTTGAAAATGTTTAGAAATGCTGGCCTAAAGGAAAGAATATGTAGATTAAGAATCACAGATCCTTCTCTGATTCCTGGTTCTGCCATTTATCTGCTATGTAATTGGACATTTATTTTCTCATATGTAAAACAGAACTCACACCATCTACCTCAACAGGGGTTGAAAGAACTAATCAAATATACAAAACACAGCTGAACACAGTGGCTGATATACAGCAGGCATCCAAGGCATCCAGATGTTATTTCCCTTTTCCTTTTTATCACCTTATCCCCTAAATGAAGGTGTATTTTTTATTAGGTATTCCTGATTATTTCAGACAATCTGGTTACTATTTGGTTGGTTGGGTTTTGTTAAGGGGTTTGGCTTTTTTTGGACATTTTTTATCTTGTGTTGCTCAGTAATTTTTCAGGTTTGATAATTTCAAATGTTTTGAGATTAGAACAAGGTAAATTTTCTGCTTCAGTGTCCAGTTTCTTATCACAAAAAGATGAGAAAAACAGTTCACTATATTTACTCAGGTAGAGAACCTTACTAGTACATGGCTGCTAAGGGGAATGGGGTTAAAAGAGGATACTTAACTGTGCCAGAAGGTCACCAATAATAACACAAATAGGGAAGTGGTTTAACAGCAAGAATGAAAACAAAACCTGAGTAACCTGAGGTGGGAGACAGTGCAGAACAGGAGAAAGTATAGTTAAATCTGAGTTAGATGTAGGTTTCTATGCCACTTCTGACTATGTTCCCAGTTTCATGTGTAAAATGAGGATACCACATAACTCAAAGTTACAATAAGGTGCAAATAAGACAGCCTATGTAAAATTATGTTGAAAATGTATACTTCTATGTAATTATTAGTTATTATTCTATGAAATTTCAGCTATCAACCAAGAAGAAGTGGGCTAAGGATATTAAACAGACTAAAATGTCAAAGAGAAGTCCCCCGTGCTTACAACTACAAAATCAAACAACGAACTGCTCTTCTGAACAGTGAGAAGTACTAAGGTTTATCAAATTTAAGTACTGTCACAGGTTTTTTGCTGTATCATTCTGAATTTATTCATGCTTTGGCTACATCAAACTGGAGATCACCATGCAGAAGATTTTATTTCCAGTAATCACTCAGCACTAATAACTGAATGAGTAAAACAAAATAAAACTACTATTTGCTGGTGGATAAAAAACAATAATGTACAAGAAGCCTAGTATGTATATAAAAGGGCAAATCTCCCAGAAAAGAGGGCTGATAGGTATTTCCATAAATCAGCACTCATTCAGCAAACTATCCGAATGTCTACTATGTGTCAGGTTCTACGAAAGTTTCTCTTCACAATTCTCTGTAACAGTAAGATCAGCATTAGAACTAGACAACCTCTACCTTGAATTTCAACAAGTTCCTAAATCCACTTTACAATCTTACTCAATGTAAGCTATGTTCAAAGAATGAAGAACACAAAACCAAAAGACAGAACAGCAAATATCCCTTGGTGTCACAATGTCAAAAAAAATAAGAAGGTAGGGCAGTGTTAATTCCTTCCTTCCCAAGCTGCACTCTCCCAACTAATGGACCAAAGTCTGTGTGCTGCCATCTTCTATGCTTTTAAAGCAACAAATGTCAGAATGTATAAATTAATAGAACATGTAATTAACTTAGTGCGTCTGATTTCTAAATTCATGAGACCGGGGTGAAAAAAGGCTTGAAGAAGGGGATAACTGTGTCTATGCTGGATGCTCTCCATCTCTGTGTGCCAGACCTCAGACACCACCCTCTCTGTCACTGTGGTGACTCTTGGCATCACCATTCAGTTGTTCTATATACAGAAGCCCTACTGAGTACACCCTGCAGTACTTGGAGGCTGGCTTGTACAGGATCCCTCCTGTGGATACTGAGAGCCCTATTTGCTGCTGCTGCTGCACTGTTTCAGTCCTGTCCAACTCTCTGCAACCCCATCAACTGTAGCCCGTCAGGCTCCTCTCTCCATGGGGATTCTCCAGGCAAGAATACTGGAGTGGAATACCATTCCCTGCTGTAGGTGATCTTCCCAACACAGGGATCAAACCCAGGTCTCCCACTTGGAGGCGGATTCTTTACCGTCTGAGCCACCAGGGAAGCCCAGAGCTCTGCTTGGCACCTTGGAAATCACAGTCCAAAGGTGTACTCTTGGGCTTTGCATCTCTGCATGCAGCATGAATTTCCTTCACTTGAGGTCCCTGAAAATTGGTGTGTACCTCTACTTCTCCTCCCACTATCTGGGGGGAAACAGAAGAATAGCTACACAGTGTACTAAATTTAATTTTCACCTCAGTTTCATGAATCTGAAAACTCCATCTAAATTTCATGCAAAAGTTTTCAGATTTAATCTACTGAATCCCCTCTATCAAGTGATTTCAAGCAACAACTTTTAATGGGAGCAAGATTAAAAACTATTATGAACTCAAAATCAAAGCTGAAAGTGCTCTGGATATGCATAAAGTAGGGATACCAATATGACTCTAAGAGAAAGAATACTATTAGCCAAGTTTAGCCAACCTTGCCTAACAGTTTACATGAATTATCTCATTTACCTGGAGTTGTTCCACTGTTTCTTTGTGAGCTTTTTCCATACTGTTCATCTTTGTTCTCAAGTTTGACTCTTGGTACTGAAAATCTGCCTTAAGTTCAGTTAACTGAAAGGTTAAAAAATATATATACATATAAATATCCATATATATGCATATATACAACCTGATGAATACACACACATCATTTTAAGTATTTTTCACAGTAAACTCACAATTCATTATAAAATGGACAATGTTAACAGATTCCTGCGTTTTGTAACTTAATCTAGAATTTCTGTTTTGTGAAATGAATTCTATCTAACTTACTAGTTTAACACTAATATTAATATGGAAACATCAGTAAAATTTTGAGGATCTGCTATTTTTGTTTCTTTTTAAGGTAGTTTCACTGGACACAGAATTTGGCAACTGGAATGCCAACAGGAAAGCTTAGTGGTTAATGCTCTGGAAAATGCTTCAGTTAAAACATACTTCACATATAAAAACAAAGTAAACTGTACAACTGGTTTTAGGTTAAAATAATCTTTCAACAATAGAAGAAAAAACGTTCACACTGGACAAGTATGAAAAACAGAGAAACAGTTTTATCAACTGAAAGCTATATTGCTTTTCCTTTAAACTTTATGTCCAGAACTCCGTATCTGATACCTCTTAAGTTCCGAGGTAAAGATGGAGAACAAAACACAGAAATACAACTAACATGGAATGAAAAAGGAAAGAGGGTTACTTTAAAATTTGTGCTTAGACAACTTAAAAAAGTTAAGTGATTTGAGAAAGACAGCTACTACATGACAATTTTTCTTCATAAGTATAGATGGCCTAAAGATATAAACTTTCATGACTTCACACTAAAAAATAAGTTGGTATTACACAATTTCAATAAAAGAACCAGGTAGAAGAAAGCTTCTGGTCATTTTTATTGATTGATTTTTATTATTTTTTTAAATTGGAATATAGTTGCTTTTCACTGCTCTGTCAGTTTCTGCTGTACAACAAAGTAAAGCATATATGTATATACCCTCTTTTTTGGATTTCCTTCTCATTTAGGGCACCACAAAGCACCAAGTAGACATCCTGTGCTACAAGTTCTCCTTAGTTATCTACTGTATATATAGCAGTACAGTATAGTAATGTCAATCCCACTCCCACCTTTCCCCTTGGTATCCATGTTTGTTCTTTACGTCTGCATACCTACTTCTGCTGTGCAAATAATATCATCTTTACCACTTTTGTAGATTCTACATGCTTCTGGTTATTTTTAAATGGTTTTCATTATGTAAGTTTTAAAGGTTTGCAGGTTCTTTTCTGTAACTACCCAGTAATCACTAAACAAAGAAGTACACCAAAAAGAGAAAAAGTCATGGTGTCTTATTCTGATTTTTTGAATAAAAGCTCTCGCTTTTGTCAAATTCAAAGAATAACTGATTTCTGTTTTCTATATTACAGAGGAATTCCTGTGCTGAAACACCAGTTCTCTACAGATAAATTATGATATTCTCATCTCTATATCGTAAGTTGCCTCCATATTATTAAATTTCTAAAAGATAAGAACACGTTTTTTATTATTCTATCTTTTTATTCTTCTGATCTAGTATGTGGCTGGCTGCAGAAGTCATTGAATGAAGTGAACTAAATTTAAGAAAATAACCTGTCTTACACTTACATTGTAAGAAAAAGGTGTAAATATGTAGCCATTTTAGGCTTATAATTATTTTCCTCAAAACACTGCAAATTTCCATGCCCATCACTGTTTAAGAAAAAAGGAACACTAACAAAAACAGAAAACTTTTACCTAAACGCACTAATAGACTAGTCATGCTAGAAAAAGAAAATCTAAAGAAGCCAAAATTCCACAATTCATTGCTACTTGGTTTTGGAATCATTGCTATTTTATAGTAAACTTACCATTTTACTCAACTTTTATCTAGTTAGTACAGATAGACCTGTCTTTGTGTAACAGAAATTTCTCTAAAATTTTGAGCGTAAAACAAATTTTCATAAAAACTAACTGAAAATATTGTTACTAAGCAAAAAGAACCATAAAAAATAAGGCACTCATAATTTTGCTACTTGTATGTCAATTCTAAATTTCAAATATTGAATTTGCTTAAGGTACAAATGTATTAAAATAAATTTACATCTGTTAACCATCAAGGTGAGAGATAATGTAATGTAAAAGTTACATTTTTTTTACATGAATATCAGAAGTACAAGCCAACTTAGATCCAAGCATTACCGTGGATACTCAGAGACAGCTATATTCATAATTATGTCTTGTTCATAATTTTAAGAATATTTTTAATGTTTCCCTATTGCAATAATGTTTGAAGTAGTCAAACTAGATATTCCAGGACCATAAAACAAGTACAGATATAGGTTCTACCCTCAAAGATGACCAGACCCCAGTAATAGAAGCTATGAGCATTTATACAAGGACTTTACATTTTCATTTCATTACAATCATACCATGAGATGGTATTAATACTCTCACTTTTAAAATGGGAAAATTGAGGCCCAAAGAGGTAAAATTCAGCTCAAGTGCACAGAGAAATATTACAACTTTTTACTAAACAGACTATATATTTGATTATTCCTCTTGATCTAACTTATAAAATTCTAATAAGCAGACTTACTTTCCACCTTATATATAGCTAATCACTATCACATAGGAAATTCCCATAGCATTAATTTTCAGTTATTTGATCCTGACTGAAATAGACAGGTGGTATATAAAAGACTGCATTCAATTACTTTCTTTTATCAAAAGAATTGACACAATATTCATTTTATATCTCATTTTCAAATTAAGACATTAGACCTAACTTTAGATTTCTGGCTTAGTGAAACTAATATCCAGAAATTATTAGGAGTTTATAGCCCTCAACTAATTCTGAGAACTAAATTTCTTAAATACTGTTTTTATACATCATCATTAGATGGCTTAGGTTCCAGTTTGCACTTCTCTTGTAATAATCATGCACACATTACCAAGTTATTAAAGAAAGTCTAGTAAAATTTGCAGTTATCAAGCAACAGTCAAGATGTAAATCTTACCAGGCTTCAGTGAACCATGTACTTACCTTTTTATCTTTTTCTAAAATGGTCTGGTCTCTCTGCTGTAAGAGACGTTTAAGTGACATCACTTCTTCTTTCAGTTGACTTATAAGGACAAAATTGTCTGTTCCCCCACTATCTGCTGACTGATTTATAGAGCTACTAAAAAGAAAAAAGTAAAACACAGTTAAATGAAGTAGAAGGAAAATTAGCAGGTGTTCAAATTGCATAAATTAGACAATTCCACAAACATCCTTAAGGCTAATGCAAAAAAATATGTACCTGACAGAAATGGATGCAACTGGCAAATTACCTTACTAATGGCACACATTACATACACCTGCAGAAATATAATTCAGTATTAGCTTTTAGGGGGTCAATACTTCTAGTGTAAAGCAATAGGCAGCCAATTTGTACAGTAACATCAGCAAACTTTTGGCTAATGAACTAAAACAAAGTCACTCTCATAATACTTTAAATCTAAAAACATTTTCCAAGCAGGTCAATCTCAAATACCACAATTAGTTTTGTGTTTCACTGAAGAATAATTAAGATACAGAGAATTCAGACTTTTTTTTCAAAACCCAGATTTATGCCCCAAATAGAATAACATAGTTCAGTGCCACTTTCTTATTACTAAAATTAAGTTAAAATTTTGACTGATTATGTTTACTCTTCGAGGTGACTCAAAGAAGTCAATGTAGAAGATACATGTTTCTATTCTTTTACCTAGTAATAACTGGCAACCAGCCATAACTGTTCAACTAAGTTGAATTTTCACAGCACTAAAGGAATTAATTTTTACCTATCTCCATTAGATGGCTTAGATTCCAATTTGGGCTTTTTCTTTGGAGTTTCATTCTGAATTGTTGCAGAGGATTTATGGCTGAAACCAAACATTAACAAAAATAATTAGAGTAAAAAGGGAAGAGGCACCAAAGGAAAATTTATTTTTCTTCCCCTAAAATATTACTGAACATCAATTTTTTTAAAGCCTAAGTAACAAAGTTAAAGAAATGTCACATTTAAAAAAATACATGTCAAAGTATTTCAGGAAATACATTAACATATTTACCTCTGTTTCCACAGTCCCTGTTCTTGTTCTGGACTCAGATTGCTGATTCTGAAAAATACACAAATGACATCTAATAACAACATTTAAAACATCAACATTTTAACAGCATTCTTCCCAGTGGAATCAAATGATATATGTTTATATTCTTTTGTTCAGTAAAAGGCATATTCAACTAAGTTTTCAGACTAAGCTAATATATACTGAATAAATCACATTTTAATACAATAAATTCAAATCAAATGACTACTGACCATCTTGTTTAAGCAAAGTACAATGACAGGGACTGAATTTTCTTTTTGACTAGGGTTTTTATAATTGAATATCATATTAAGGGTAGGGCATATGAGCATGAAAATGAACCTAATAGGGTTTTACAATGACAAAGTCTGAATATCACCCTACTTAGGCTACCCTTGCTAGTTTAGACAGAAGATATCTTATCTTAAAGTTAAGGCCTTCCTAACAATCCTACATGGAGATGAACTGGAGTAACTCAGGTAGCTCAGAATAAAATACCTGAATTTCTCTCTTTCTTTCCTAGTTTTCCCAAGAATCCTCTCCTCCAAAGTCTCCAGTCTTTCATTAGGCTGTACTCTAGACAGTCAAGCTGCAAATATTGGGAAATCTCATAGAAACAAGTGATTTTACTTTTCCTTATAATTACTGCTGCCGTTTAGTCACTAAGTCATGTCTGACTTTTGCGACTCCATGGACTAACCTGCCACGCTCCTCTGTCCATGGGATTTCTCAGACAAGAATACTGGAATGTGTTGCCATTTCCTTCTCCAGGGAATCTTCCTAACTCAGGGATCAAACTTGCAGTCTCCTGCTTGGCAGGAGGACGGATTCTTTACCACTTAGCCACCTGGTAAGCCCCTTATAATTACTACTAAAGAACTACTTCCTTTGCATTATGCCACAATGCTAATAACCACTTAATAATTCACTATGAAATGTCCATACCTTTCTTCTGTATTTTCACATTAGCCAATCCTTCACTAACCTCTAGTTTATTCCTTCAACACGTACAGAGCATCTCCTATGTATGTATCAGACACCACGTAAAATGCTGCCTCTTGAACAATGTGGGGCTTTGGGGGCACTGATCCTCCAAGCAGTTGAAAATCTTTGCACAGTCAGTCCTCCACTTCGGAGGTTCTGCATCTAGGCTCCATCACCCACAGATCATGAACTATAGTAAATTTTTAGTAAAACAAAATAAAATCTGAGTATGTAAGTGGACCTAAGCAGTTTAACCTTGTTGTTCAAGGGTCCACTTGAACCTTATACAATATAAGAGGTAACAGATGACCTGGGCTGTGTGACCTTTTGCAACTTATGGAAAATCCCTGAGCCTCAGTTACCTCATCTGCAAAATGGATATAATGCATAGCTTATAGGGAATATGAGGATAAACGAGTTATGTATGTAAAATATTTAGTACAGTACTACGCACGCAATAGAATATGTACATGTGTTTGTGTGTGTGTATAAAATTTATTGCTGTTGTAGGTGTAGTAGTTTTTTAACCATGTTCTTAAGTGAAAGTGAAATCGCTCAGCCGTGTCCAACTCTGCGACCCCATGGACTGTAGCCTACCAGGCTCCTCTGTCCATGGGATTTTCCAGGCAACAGTACTGGAGTGGATTGCCATTTCCTTCTCCAGGGGATCTTCCCAACCCAGGCATTGAAGCCGGGTCTCCCACATTGTAAACAGACGCTTTACCATCTGAGCCACCAGGGAAGTCCTGTTCTTAAGAATCAGCTATAAATAAATAAGCTGGGGAAACAACAGTTGAAATTCTATCAACCTGAGCTATTCTCTACTTGAGGTGGGAAACAGCAACCCTACTGAGGAATTCAGCTGCCAGTTTCTCTTACAAATTTCATTAACAGCACTGGCAAGTCATATGCATTGGCAAAGTCCAGACCTTGAAATGAGAAAAATCTCAATAGTGACTTAATAGAAACACTTGGAATCTCAGCTTTCTGAGGTGGGCTTTTCTTATATCCATATTAACCTGAGTTTCTTCCTTCCTCCAACCTCCATCAATTTATATTACAATATGTAAACTGTCTATAATCATCCTCATCCACTGAATTTCAGATATGACTCCACTGACTAGTTGCCTACTCATCACATACAAAATATTTACATTTCTTAAATAATCAAAAGGAAAATTTAAAAAATCAATCCATTCTTTTTCCTTTTACTTTTGAAACCTGTCATTCTTTCAGAAGATTAAGTTACTGTGACAATGTTAGATCTTAATAAACACAATGTGCGTGCGTCCTTTCATCTCATGCTAGAACAAATTTATCCGTAAAGGACAAGGAAAAGAGGTATTTCAGCTGAGTCTGAGAAATAGGTCTGCCAGTTACCATCATGGTAGTTATTTTTTCATATTTTTCTCTAAACCAAGTGAAAATAAGGAAGATTTATGTTCCTTTGCTCCTTGTAATTCTCTGATACAGAGATCAGAACATTTCTTCAAAGTAGCCAGGTTAGAAAGCACTATGTAATCTACAACTGTTATGTTCAGAAAGCACTATAGCACATTGACAAATGAAAAATGGCTAGAGAAGCAAACAGTATCAGTGCCTCAATGAACCCCCATAATCTAATGCATGTGCTTGCCTAAAGTTTAGAGTCAATGTTGTTTATTAGACAAACCTATAAAATACTACAAATATACCATCTGTGTTCCTAAATATGGCAGACATCAGTTTTCTGTACATGAAACTATGTTTTGACTACCTAGAACTTGAAAAACATTCAGAGAAATTTGAGAAAATATAATAAATTCTCTGGAGTGTGTATTATGTCCCTCTTTTCTCCATTTTAATTTTTGTGTTTAATTTGCATTTTAATAGTCTTGATTTTCTGTGAAGACTAAAGCCACACTTAAAAAAAAAACACCTTTACACACATTAAGGGTTACTATATTACTACTATTTAACTTTTCTTCCCAAGGCAATTTAAAAATCAAGTAGCTGATATTTGAATACAGTTCCTGTTTTTAAAAATAGCAAAGTACCACCAATCAGATTTTTGTCTCACATCTTGGGAATCTTCAATGTTTAGAATGCTTTTATCACAAATAATAGTGTTACAATCTGTTCTCCAAAAATACAAAATACATTTCCTAGTCACTGGTTAAAATTTATTTTAAGTAAAACAAGTTAATAGTAACTGCTGCTGCTGTTAAGTCGCTTCAGTCATGTCCAACTCTGTGCGACCCCATAGACGGCAGCCCACTAGGCTCCCTCATCCCTGGGATTCTCCAGGCAAGGACACTGGAGAGAGGTGCCATTTCCTTCTCCAATGCATGAAAGTGAAAAGTGAAAGTGAACTTACTCAGTCATATCCGACTCTTCGCAACCCCATGGACTGTAGCCTACCAGGCCCCTCCGTCCATGGGATTTTCCAGGCAAGAGTGCTGGAGTGGGTTACCAAGTCCTTCTCCAAATAGTAACTGAGGCAAATGTAATTTTTACAACTGAAATCTTAAAAATTCTTTGAATATTGAGGGTTTTGATATCATGAATCAATGAAGTATTAACTGTGTACTTGTATTTTGACTTCATTACATGATAACTTTATACTGTAATTTCTGAAATGTCTGATCTTCACATTTATGGTAAACAACTTAACACACTATGTGTAATTCTGTATGCTGAATAAAGTGAGGAAATAGCCCTAGACACTCAAGAAGCTTACCACATACTAAACTAGTACACAGCTAGCATTTACAAAAAGTTAAACACCAAAATCAGGTATTAAAATGCCACAGAGGACTCTGGAAAACACGCTTTCAAAGTACTTACTTATGATGGCTACTGCTGTGACGATGGTGGTGGTGATGGTGGTGGTGGTGGTGTTTTGCATGATGCTGGTCTTTCTCAGTAAGAGATGAAGATGATGAATTTGAATGTGAAGATCCAAGGCTCTTCCTTTGTTCTTTTGTCTTCTGTAAAACTCTCTTGTATGATAAAGTACAAAGCCAGCATAACAACTCCCATCAACCTTTTAAAAGACAATACTTACATATTAGATTAAATGTACCTGTAACTGGCTATAAGTGAAACCAGGTGAAGATAAGCTGTTAAACTTCCGACTCTCTCTTGCACACACAGAGTTTTGCAAAATGGAAGTAAAATTAGACTTTGTGAATCTTGGGAAAACACTTTAGAGGCTCACAAAAAGGCAAAGGATGATATATGGACATCCATTAGTTTGATGAACTTGAATTTATAGAGAAATTTGTTTTCTTATTACTGGCAAATAAACATAAATTGATGACAGATATATTTCAAAGAAACCTTATCTAAGCACTAACCTGAACTCTTAAATCAGTTATTGCTAAAAAGACAAAGTATCTATAATGACAGCAAAACTGTTAATTTACAGAAAAAAGGAGAGATTGAATGACACACAGAACCAACTTTCATTTGCAAATTCACCACCTACAAGCTAAAAACGATGTCACCCTTAAATCAACTTGCAGCACTTTTGTGACCATTCATTCACCCACATGCATCTCTCTGTAGTCACTAAGTCGTGTCTAACTCTTGCGACCCCATGGACTGTACAGCTTGCCAGGCTCCTCTGTCCATGGGACTCTCCAGGCAATACTGGAGTGGAAACCCACATGTACAGAGCAGCACAAAATTTGTGTAGCTGGACTGCAAACGTTCCCAGATGAGGCTGAACAAGGTGATGTTCTGCTGCATTTTTTCAGCTCTCACATTATAAACAAGTATCCTTTTCACAGTCTAGTGTCTTTCACTGTTTTATTTTTATTCTATTTATTTTTTATTGTTTTTCTTACTGTTTTTATTTGTGATTTCACTGTTAACATTGTCCCCAAGTGTAATGCTAAAGTAATGTAGTGTTCCTAAGCACAAGGTAGCTGTGTACCTTACATGGAAAACTGTTGTTCAGTTGCTAAGCCGTGTCCGACACTTTTGTGACCCATGAACTGTAGCCCACCAGGCTCCTCTGTCTGTGGGATTTCCTAGGCAAGAATACTGGAGTGCGTTGCAATTTTCTCCTCCAGGGGATCTTCCCAACCCAGGGATCGAACCCATGTCTCCTGCATTGGTATGCAGATTCTTTTATCACTGAGCCACTTGGGAAGCCCTTACGTGGAAAACACCTATGTTAAGTAAGAGTCAATCAGGCAGTTATAGTGCTGTTTGCTATTGAGTTCAATGTAATCAATCAACAATGTATATTAAGTAACATGTCTTTAAACAGAGACATAGACAAAACAGGATCAGATATTGATCGACTCTACCAGATTGTGACCAGAGGCAGGAACCTAATACTGTACTGCCCTAGGAGCCACAGTTCAGTATTCATTAACTCAGTGTTTGCAGCAAGTTTATAAAACAAAACTATGACAAACAATGGAAGTCCACTACATGCGTATCAATGGGGAGGAAAGGAGATTTCTTCCCAAAATTATTAAGACTAAATCTGTAAAAATTAGGTTTCTATCTTCTATTTGTTCCCATAAGAGTGCTCAAGGGACATGTTTCCAACTAGGGTACATATACTGCTGTAGAGGGACCTAGGAGAGCCCCTCAAAGTGACAGTCATCCTCCGAATCAGTTGACAGTGACAGACATCAGGAAGCCTGTGTGAATGCTCAGCAGAGGAATGTCACATACACACACATACTTTTACTACAGGTAGGGGGAAAAAAAACGATATAAAATATGAGCCTCAAATCAAAAGGCACATGACTAACTTAGAAACATATATATGTTGAAGCGTCATCAGGGTTTTTTTTCACACTAGCAACATCAAATAACCAGCAAAAGGTTATGTAGCTGAAAGGATTTAAAAGCAGTCAGCAATTTTTTCCACACAAAATGTTGGATAGCCAAAGAGTACAGAACAGTCATCACAGAATAGTTTTTAAAGTACGTGTGCTGTGCTTAGTCCTTCAGTTATGTTTGACTCTTTGCGAACCCATGGACTGTACCCCACCAGGTCCTCTATCCATGGGGATTCTCCAGGCAAGAACACTGGAGTGAGCTGACATGCCCTCCTCCAGGGGATCTTCCCAACCAGTGATAGAACCCAGGTCTCCCGCATTACAGGTGGATTCTTTATCGTCTGAGCCACCAGGGAAGCCCAAGAATACTGGAGTGGTAACCTATCCCCCGACCCAGGAAGCAAACCGGGGTCTCCTGCAATGCAGGTGGATTCTTTAGCAGCTGAGCTACCAGGGAAGCCCCCTTTTTAAACTAGAGTAACCTTGATTGATCAAGATGAATCTACATATGATGCCAACAAGGAGAAAATGTACTGTTTATGCACTATCATCTAACCAGCTGCTTTCAGACACTCAAAGAATACATCAAGCTTCAGTAATGTATTAATCATGAAAACGTCCAACTTGTTTGTGATGTATTTAATTTCCAGAAGACGTCATAACATAAATAAAACATACCTTTCTTCTTCCTTCCTCCTTCCGATCAAAAGCACATTGTTGTTTGCACTGCTCACAAGTCTGAGGTGGTCCGTATTTTTTTTCTGAATTTGTGCAACGCTGACACTTTGTACCAATAAATGCCGCAATTATGTTACAGTACTGACAGGGCTTAGGCTGAAAAAAACAGATTTGTATTTTCTTTAACTGAGACATTTAAAAATACTAAAATTCTGGTGCATAACCTAATTTCAGTGCACAGGACATGTTCCAGGAGTTAATTAAGGAAATGTCATAATGGGCGAAAAAATTTGTTAATTATGTTGCTCTATTATAGTCAAAGACATTTACTTTATTCGTTTACTAACACTGATATCTAGACTCATGAAACTTCTTACTCTATTAAGTAGATAAATAACACCATGAGAAATGTTATTTACGATTCACACAGTATGTTATATAATACAAAAGCTACACGTAGAATAGTTCCAATCAAAGGCACACACTTATAGAAAAGTTTCATATATCCATATTTGAGGGAAAGAATTTATACTAACTTAACGTTCTGTTAGTTTAATTACTTATCATTTACTTAGCATACATTTAACAGTTTTCATCATATATAAGTACAGATGATGCAAGGAACAGATGAGTTTTCAACTAAAAACTTTGGCACACGCAAATTCAACTGTAACAAACATACCTTGATTTCCTTTGATATTCAAGACAACCCAGATTTTAGAAAGCCTTAAGGCGAGCAATTTTACTAATCCTGACTGTAATATACCAATAAGTGCAATATTCATAAAATAAAAGAATTATACTAGTAACTTCTTGACTTTTGAGACTAAATTTCTGAACACTGTGACGTATACAAAAACTGTCAGATTCTGAGGAAGGGGGAAAATAAAATTATGGAAATTATGGCTATGTAGGCTTTCTAAAATCAGGAATTTGTTATATTTGACTCTTTAAATAATAAGATCATAAACATCACACTGAAATTCAATATAATAAACATGCACATAATATGACTGTTTTAAAATACTGTCTTCCCAGTCAACCCTCTATAGAAAGTTTCTTTCCTGAAATATTTTGCTACTTTGAAACATTTAAGAATGCAGCAATATATATTTTTTAAAAGGTGAATCTTTGTGAAAACATTAACAGATCTGCCAATAAAATAAAAATATAAGATATACTTACAGTGCCAAATTGCTTCACATTTTGAGCACACTTCTTACAAATTGTATTAGTTTTGCTGAAAAGGAAATTGTATATAGATGATGAAACTTATGCAGCACAATGTTGAACTAAAGCAAGTAGTCAAAGTGTACTATCAGTTAAAGTGTACTATTTGCTTTAGTAGTACTTAAAACTTATTCTAACACAGCAAGAATTTTTCAAAAATACCAACATCAGATCTTTTCAGGGCTGTATATTATCTAAGTTTACTCCTCTTAATTAAGATTAATGTTTTTACATGTTTTTAGCGCAGATTTTAAATCCTATCGTTTCCTATTTAGTTTCAAAATCTTCACACTTGCCACTATGTATGCATAGCATCAGTGCCTACATAACCTTCCACTGTTTGTTCTTCACTATTATGATCCTTACACCTACTTGTGAAGACATTATTATTCTTCATTATTCTTTTTGTAAGCTCTTCTATGGGTATTGAGGCTTTAACAGGAATCATTCCATTAAAAGATATGTGTTTTTCTTCCACTGGTGACAAGTTACTAGACTTTGCTACAGATCTTCCCTCAAGTCCATGTCAGTATTAATGTTCTACCTTTTTAAGTTTTTTTGATGTGGGCCATTTTTAAAGTCCTTACTTGGACTTTAAACAAACAAGGCATGTTGGATCTTAGCTCCTTCACCAGGGATGGAACATGTACCCCCTACACTGGAAGGCACTTAACCACCAAACTACAAAAGATGATCCTGTCATTTTTTTTTTTCACATCTTAACAATAACAATTGATACTTGCACTTTTCATGAGCAAGGCTGTATATTTTCATTGCAATATTTTCTATTTCCTCAGGTATAAAGTATAGCTGTAAAATACTCATTGATTTTTGGTGAACATTCTCTCTTCTTCTATGTAGAAACATGTAGTAAGTGCTTACAACTAAAAGTTTGAGAAACTAAATCATTTTATTTTTAAAAGCTTTAATATATATATGGGGTTACAAGCTTCAAGTATTCCTTACAGACAATACTTTGCCTTTAACAATCAAAAACTGTTCAATATACAAACCTCTCTTGTTGAAATTCTGATCTGCAGTAGTACATTTTACAATAGGATGTGCAATCCGACATTCCTGTAATAAGACAATATATTAGTCAGTATCTATCTCGAAGTCCCAAATTTCACTTTTCTGGTGGAAAATTATTACTCAACCTAGTCAGATGCCTAAAAGGTCAATAAAATCTGTCCCCCAACGAAGACAATTGAGTTATTTTACCAAATAAGTGGCCAATTACAGCATAATTCCTCAGGGAAGGCTTAGGTGTCTTTGTCTTTATTAGATGTGGGGGGGTACTCAACAGATGAAAATTACAGAAAGCTCTCAGGGCCGACCCAAGGACTCTCAGGGCTGACCCCAAGGACTGGTTAATGTGAAACTACTTGTTATTTTGCACCGTCGCTCACAGACAGCATCCCGGCATTAATGGGATGGGAGGAGCTCCAAATCTTAGAGCATTCTGTTCCCAAGCCAGACGCTTCGCTTTCCCGGACAGGGAAGGAGGATGCCATCAGCTCTGCGGCTTCGGGTTCCTAGCAAGAAAGTGCAAACACCGTCCTCTGCCTCCCGGTGGAAGGAGAGGACAGACCAGACAGAAAACGGAGAGGAAAACGTCTCCACCCCGGGGTCTCTGCGGCATAGACAGGTGGCTGCCTCACGCAGCCCCACCCCGAGACCCCCTCAACGTTGCTGGGGCCCGGACCCTTCTCGGGCCGCCTGGAAGAGGGCAGGGCTCTGTCCTCCTCTCAGGGGCTTTCCCAGCGGATGCCCAGGTCCTCGGAGAAGCGGGTCTCTGGGTGAGGAGGCGAGAACTCCAAACCCCCAAGACGCCAGCGAGGAGAGACAGAGAGGGGGGTGGGGGCTGCAGTGCCACACGGGCACCCAGCTCCCTCGGGCCACGGCCGAGGAAACCCCGCCCGCCCGCCACCCAGCGCCCACGGACCTTGCAGAGCTGCTGGCCCTGGGAGAGCTCCTCGAAGGGATAGCGCTGGGTGCACTTGGTGCAGGCGTACAGGGCCGAGGCCGCCATCCTGCTCCTCAGCCTCCTCCTCTACCGCCGCCTGCTCCGAGGCGGGGCCCCACGGGGAACTCGGGAGCCGCCGCCGCTGCCGCCGCCGCCCGGGCCGCGCGGGCTCCTCCTCCTCCCCCGCCCTCGGCCTCGCGCCCACCAGACCCTCGCCGCCAGAGCCCGAGGCCCCACGGCCGCAGCCGTCTCCCTCCGCCTCCACTTCCGCCCCAGCCCACCCAGTGACGCCGTCCCAGCCGCTCCCGCTTAGGCCCCGAGAGCGGCGGAGGGAGACGAAGCGGGGAGTTTCGCTGCGGTTTAGCTGCGCGGCGGCAGATCCGCTTCCTCCTCGGCCTCCCCTTCCCCACCCCTGATTGGCTGAGGCGGCGACTGCGTCACTCGGCCGCCCCGCCTAGCTTCTGACCCCCGCTACGCCGGGCGCGCCCACAAAGGGAGGACGTCGCTGGCCAATAACAGCCAGACGCCCTCAGCGCGCGAAAGCAGCTTTAAACTCGCCCCGCCCCGAGACCCCGGTTGCGGCTATTTCCAGCAGCCAGTCCCAGGTTTGCCTGGGAGCTCCCAATCTAATTGGGCAGTTGTTCGTGGAGGTTTACTCTCTGCCCCGTCTCTCTTTTTTTTCCTCCCCTTGACTTCCATTGGACCAAACCTCTAGGCCCCTCCTTATCCTATTTGTTATTGGCCGAAAGGGAAGTACCTCACCTGGAGAGGCGTCCCCGGGTCAAACTCAAGCGCTCTCCGGCGTTTAGCCCGAGGGAAGTGATGGAGGGTTTTGAGCTTCGACTTCGGCTCTATTTTATCCCATTCGACTCACTCGCCACTGGAGAAACCAAAACCCCTCGCCCAGGTTTCCCCTTCGAGAAGGCCCGCCTCTGCGCAGGAGCCCCTCAAGAGCGCCGCCAGTCTCGGCGGCGCTCCGTCGGCGACCAGCTACCTTGTGACGTCACCGAGGGAAGAGGCGGGTTCTCCCGCCATCGGAAGACGCCTGCTCTCTTGATTGGCTGCTCAGGACGTCCGTTAGGGCGTGTGGTCCTTCCGTGTGTGCTCGAGCGTGGGCGTCCCGCTGGGGGTGTGTGGCAGGGGTTTCCAGACCCGGCACCAGCCCCCTAGCCCCTTCCATCAGGGGTTCGGCTCAGGGTCGCCCCTGGCGGGCGGCTCGCGAATTTGAACAGCCACGCGAACCCGGAGCGTACCGGGGCTGCGGAGCTCCCCTGGGAGGGCTGGAAGATGGCGGCAGCATCGGTCTCCGAGACTTCGGCTTCTCAGTTCTCGGTAAGAAGCCGTTGACTTCCGAACAGACCTCGAGTCGGTCCCGACGCCCCCTGTGCATTATCTGACTTTTCAGAGCGCTCTCGGTTCCGCGTCTACCCCCAGTCCTGGGGAGCCGCGGGGTACGCCTAGGTGGCCCCGTTGCTGCCTCGGCGCCCACTGCTGCTTTTGAGGCTGCACCCTGCAATTGAGACGGCCCAGGTCTGTCTCTCCCCGCCACCTTTCGGCGTAGCCGCCCTGGTTTGCAGAACGTTGCCTGGACTCCCAGGGATGGCTACCTACACCTTGGCCCGCGAAAACCGCGTTCCCGGGTCACGTGGCTGTAACGGCCCCTCGTGGAAACTCTACGAGACAAGGTGGGCGCTCTAGTTAGTCGGCTTGATTGGCAGATGTTCAATTGTACGCAGGCGAGTGCCTCTGCGGATTCCTTTGCCTTCAATGCCTCCTCTTTTCCTACCGGTAACTTCGATTTGTTCTTAGCTTACCCCGAGCGCCCGGGCGTTCTTCCCGCTTCCATTACGGTGACCCCAGATTGCAAATCAGCAGGGAGAGCTGATATTAAATACTGTATTGACCTCTAGAAGAATCGCTAGCCTGTTAAGGTACTAGTATTTTGTTGGAGCGGGACCCTTCGCATTGGGAGTAGATAGGCAGTGAATGAATGTGAAGAAGCTCTAGTTGGAGCCATGAGCTCCTCCTCTAGCAAACCTGACTGGCATAAGACAGGCTCTAGGATTACACAGATGAATAGGGGAGAATCCTTGCTACTAAGGAAGAAAGCACTGAAGAGAAGCTGCACGTAATTAGGTTGTTACACAGTACAGTTTGATAAATAGCACCCTACTAGCAGAACCTACGTGAAAGTGAATAGCAGTTTTTGGGGTAGGGAAGGTGGAACTGAGTGGTGAAGGAATAGGAAATGCTTGTCCCAGGAGACGAAAAGAGAGAAGAAGGCACCGCAGGCAATTTGGAATATGTGCCAAGACAAGTGCTTTCAGAAAACTTGAAATGATTTGAAATACGCAGAAGTAGTGTGAAGGTAGAGTTCGGTTAGGTGAATTGTTAAAATATGAGAAAAGAAGAATATTAGGGTAAGATTGTCATAGAAGTTAATGGGGGAAAATTTAGGGAAACAGTAACAGCAGAATCACCTTGGTGAAAATACACCTTTTCCCAGTTTCACCTTTTGGTGACTGTTGCTAAAATTTGTTTTACTGAAGCCAGGAGTGATATTCAGGGTTTCAGCAAATGAAGGTAGCAAGTGTGTGGAGAGATCAGAGATTAACAGGTAAAAAGGAAGGTAACACTGGAGCTATCCAGGAACTAAGTGAGTGAAAGGGAAGATAAAAGACAAGCTTAGCCTATTAAGTGTAAGTAGATGGATGAGATTATATCAGTCAGTTCAGTCACTCAGTAGTGTCCCAACTGTTTGCGACCCCATGGACTACAGCACACCAGAACTCTCTGTCCATCACCAACTCCTGGAGTTTACCCAAACTCATGTCCATGGAGTTAGTAATGCCTTCCAACCATCTTATCTACTGTTGTCCCTTTTTCTCCCACCTTCAGTCTTTCCCAGCATCAGGGTCTTTTCAAACGAGTCAGCTCTTTGCATCACATGGCCAAAGTACTGGAATTTCAGCTTCAACATCAGTCCTTCCAGTAAACGTTCAGGACTGATTGTAGGATGGACTGGTTGGATCTCTTTGCAGTCTAAGGGACTCTCAAGAATCTTCTCCAACACCATGGTTCAACAGCATCAGTTCTTTGGTGCTCGGATTTCTTTATAGTCCAACTCTCACATCCATACATGACTACTGGAAAAACCATAGCCTTGACTAGATGGACCTTTGTTGGCAAAGTAATGTCTTTGCTTCTTAATATGCTGTCTAGGTTGGTCATAACTTTCCTGCCAAAGAGTAAACATCTTTTAATTACATGGCTGCACTCACCATCTGCAGTGATTTTGGAGCCCCCAAACATAAAGTCTGTCACTGTTTCCCCATCTATTTGCCATGAAGAAATGGGACCAGATGCCATGATGTTAGTTTTCTGAATATTGAGCTTTAAGCCAACCTTTTCACTCTGCTCTTTAACTTTCATCAATAGGCTCTTTAATTCTTCTTCACTTTCTGCCATAAGGGTGGTGTCATCTGTATATCTGAGGTTATTGATATTTCTCCTGGCACTCTTGATTCCAGCTTGTGCTTCATCCAGCCCAGCGTCTCTCATAATGTACTTTACATATAAGTTAAATAAGCAAGGTAACGGTATACAGCCTTAACGTACTCCTTTACGTATTTGTAACCAGTCTGTTGTTCCAAGTCTCATTCTAACTGTTGCTTCCTGACCTGCATACAGATTTCTCAAGAGGCAGGTCAGGTGGTCTGGTATTCCCATTTCTTTCAGAATTTTCCACAGATTATTGTAATCTACACAGTCAAAGGCTTTGGCGTAGTCAATAAAGCAGATGTTTTTCTGGAACTCTTGATTTTTCAATGATCCAACAGATGTTGGCAATTTGATCCCTGGTTCCTCTGCCTTTTCTAAAACCAAGTTGAACATCTGGAAGTTTATGGTTCACATATTGTTGAAGCCTAGCTTGGAGAATTTTGAGTATTATTTTGCTAGCACGTGAGATGAGCGCAATTGTGCGGTAGTTTGAGCGTTCTTTGGCTTTGCCTTTTTTGGGGGATTGGAATGAAAATTGACCTTTCCAGTCCTGTGGCCACTGTTGAGTTTTCGAAATTTGATGGCCTATTGAGTGCAACACTTTGACAGCATCATCTTTAAGGATTTGAAATAGCTCAACTGGAATTCCATCACCTCCACAGGCCCCCTTGACTTCACATTCCAGGATGTCTGGCTCTAGGTGAATGATCACACCATCATGATTATCTGGGTCATGAAGACTTTTTTTGTACAGTTTTTCTATGTATTCTTGCCACTTCTTAATATCTTCTGCTTCTGTTAGGTTCATACCATTTTTGTCCTTTATTGAGCCCATCTTTTCATGAAATGTTCCCTTGGTGTATCTAATTTTCTTGAAGAGAACTCTAGTCTTTCCCATTCTTTTGTGTTCCTCTATTTTTTTGGCACTGATTACTGAGGAAGGCTTTCTTATCTCTCCTTGCTATTCCTTGGAACTCTGCATTCAAACTGATGTATCTTTCCTTTTCTCCTTTGCTTTTCACTTCTCTGTCAGATCTAGTCCCTTAAATAAAATTCTCACTTCCACTGTATGATCATAAGGGATTTAAGTCATACCTGAATGGTCTGGTGGTTTTCCCTACTTTCTTCAATTTAAGTCTGAATTTGGCAATAAGGAGTTCATGATCTGAGCCACAGTCAGCTCCTGGTCTTGTTTTTGTGCTCCTGGTCTTGTTTTTGTGAACTATATAGAGCTTCTCCATCTTCGGCTGCAAAGAATATAATCAATCTGATTTCTGATGATGTCCATGTGTAGAGTCATCTTTTGTGTTGTTGGAAGAGGGTGTTTGCTATGACCAGTGCGTTCTTTTGGCAAAATTCTGTTAGCCGTTGCCCTACTTCATTCTGTACTCCAAGGCCAAATTTGCCTGTTACTGCAGGTATTTCTTGACTTCCTACTTTTGCATTCCAGTCACCTGTAATGAAAAGGACATCTTTTGGGGGTGTTAGTTAAGTCTGTTCATCTTCAACTTCTTCAGCATTACTGGTTGGGGCATAGACTTGGATTACTGTGATACTGAATGGTTTGCCTTTAAAACAAACAGGTCATTCTGTCGTTTTTGAGATTGCATCCATGTAATACTGCATGTCAGACACTTGTTGATTATGATGGCTCCTCCGTTTCTTCTAAGGGATTCTTGCCCACAGTAGTAGATACAATGGTCATCTGAGTTAAATTCACCCATTCCAGTCCATTTGTTCGCTGATTCCTAAAATGTCGATGTTCACTCTTGCTGTCTCCTGTTTGACCACTTCCAGTTTGCCTTGATTCATGGACCTAACGTTCCAGGTTCCTATGCTGTATTGGTCTTTACAGCATTGAACCTTGCTTCCATCACCATTCATGTCCATAACTGGGTGTTGTTTTTGCTTTGCCTTCATCACTTTGGCTCTCGTCTTTCTGGAGTTATTTCTCCACTGATCGCCAGTAGCATATTGGGCACCTACCACCTGGGGAGTTCATCTTTCAGTGTCCTGTCTTTTTGCCTTTCCATAATGTTCGTGGGGTTCTCAAGACAAGAATACTGAAGTGGTTTGCCATTCCCTTCTCCAGTGGACCACATTCTGTCAGAACTCTCCACCATGACTTGTCTCTCTTGGATGGCCCTAAACGGCATGGCTCATAGTTTAATTGAGTTAGACAAGGCATCACGGACTCGATGAACATGAGTCTAAGTGAACTCTGGGAGATGGTAATGGACAGTAAGACCTGGCGTGCTGTGATTCATGGGGTCGAGAAGAGTCAGACATGACTGAGCAACTGAACTGAACTATGGTCCTTATGATTAGATTGGTTAGTTTTCTGTGATTGTGGTTTTGAGATTGTATAGGAGTTGTGATTAAATTTTATTGAGAGAGTAAATAATATTAGGAAAAAAGTGTTTTCACCACTCAAAACATCATTTGGAGACTGAGAAAGGAAAACACCTATAAATGTTGACTTGAACTGAAGTCTGCCAAGGCCATCTAGCCGAAGTAGTTACTGGCGTGTTGTCAACCCTTAGTATTTTAAGGTAACCGGAACAGAAATCCTGAAAGTGATAGTGAACTGGCTCAGTTGTGTCCGACTTTCTGCGACCCCGTGGACTGCAGCCTGCCGGGCTCCTCCACCCATGGGATTCTCCAGGCAAAAATACTGGAGTGGGTTGCCATTTCTTTCTCCAAGGGACAGAAATTCTATAGAGTTTTTAATAGGAAATATATATTTTTATATCTAAGCTCAGCTTTAAGTGGATTCTCAGCTTCCAGAGTACTCTTAAGAATATCTAGAATGCTTTACACATCAAAGTGTAACTCTTTTAACTTGATGTTTTAAATCAAAATGTCTAATTTGGAAGTCACTATGTCTCAACACAAAAATGACAGTTTATCGATGTATAATGGCCATGCTTTGATACTTTTAACTGTCGTATCAAAAATAAGCCTGGTATTTATAACTGAATTTGTAAAGCACTTTAGCTTAACGGAGAAGGCAGTGGCACCCCACTCCAGAACTCTTGTCTGAAAATCCCATGGATGGAGGAGCCTGGTAGACTGAAGTCCATGGGGTCGCTAAGAGTTGGATACGACTGAGCGACTTCACTTTTGCTTTTCACTTTCATGCATTGGAGAAGGAAATGGCAACCCACTCCAATGTTCCTTCCTGGAGAATCCCAGGGACGGGGAGCCTGGTGGGCTGCCATCTATGGGGTCACACAGATTCGGACACAACTGAAGTGACTTAGTAGCAGGAGCAGCAGGAGCAGCTTAACAGACAACTGCTCATAAAATAAGACAACAAAAGACCTCTCAAACCTACAACATGAACTCAGCAGGCTACTCAGAATGAGATTTCAGAGTTGTGAATATTAAGTTTCTGTGTATTTAACACTGATAAACCCAGCATGGGTGCTCAGTTGCTTTAGCTGTGTCCGATTCTTTGCAGCCCTGTAGACTGTAGCCCGCCAGGCTTCTCTGTCCATGGGGTTCTCCAGTCGAGAATACTGGAGTCAGTGAGTTGCCAGTGAGTTGCCCTCTTCCAGGGGATCTTCCTGACCCAGAGTTTGAGCTCAAGGCCTCTGCGTTGTAGGCAGATTCTTTACCACAGAACCAAGGGGGATGCTTTTAGCAGGCAAGGATTTTTCTTAGGTAAATTCACAAATAACACAACCTGTAAGTAGCAGTTGAGGTGTAAATCTCAAATGTGAACAATGTGGAAGTGAGTGATCCATTTGAGTTGTTCTTATAAGCCTTTCACTGCAACAACAGCAGGAAGAGTGACAGCTAGCAGCTAACATTTATTGAATGACTGCTGTGTATCAACTCACTAGTGGAGAGTCTCAGGAAAATATTAGTAAGTATGATCAGGCATAATGATACAAAAGTATATAGTTAGCATAGTGTTGTAACAATATCTTTCTTGTGTGTGTGTGTGTGTTTTTAATTTGCTTTACATTTTCCCATTAATAATGGTCAGTCTTTCCTTTTGGCTCAGCTGGTAAAAAATCCGCCTGCAATGAGGGAGACCTGGTGTCGATCCCTGGGTTGGGAAGATCTGGAGTAGGAAGAGGCGACCCACTCCAGTATTCTGGCCTGAGAATTCATGTACTGAATAGTCTGATCAGCACACTCTTATGTTACTTTGGACTTTACAAGCTAGTCTCCTAATTGGTCTCTCTGGCTTTTTATCCAGGCCCATTCACAGACTTGCTCTTTATCTATTTTTTTTAGAAGTGTTTTATGATTGTTTCATAGATTTCATATGAGATTTATTTTGGGGAATCATAAGATGAACACACTCATGCCCCTTTGTGCATCTTCCTGCTTTTGTCTTTCACTCTCACTCACACACACATTTTGAGGTTATAATAATGTGTAATACTTGTGTAGCACTCATTATCTGGCACACATTTTAAATACTTGTTATATATTAACGTATCTAATCCTTACAGTAACTTTATGAGATTGGCTTTAATATCTGCATTTTCAAATGAGCAAAATAAGGTACAGAAAGGTTAATTCAGAATTATACAATAGCAAATGTCGTGCTTTTATATTTCTTTGTCGTACAGTATCTTGATGGGCTTTGGAGTTTTTAAGGTTTGTTCATATGTTTGCCAGCTATAATGAACAGTCCTGTTGTGATCATCTCTATGTTCCATATGTGCAAAATTTTTTCTAGAATGGTAGTTTTCACAATGGTCTGAAGGCTTTTGAGGAGATCTTCAGTATCCTTTCTTACCCAGCCACTTGTGGGAAACCAGATTCTTTATATACATCAACCAAAACAGGGTGAATACAGAAGCAAATAAAATCTAGCAGCCTTCTTTTAAGGCAAGAATTAAAGAGATTTGCAGAAATGTAAAACAGTGCCACTTAATTTGGGGGGTGATATAGTTAATTTTTATTCAAAAACTATATTTATGCTAACATGGATTTATTATTTTTAAGGTAGTAAATATCTTTAAATTTTCTCAGTTTTAATTTTTTAATGTGATATATAGCAACTAATGTAACCCACTTACAAAGAAAAGCTTGTTGGGAGTCTTAAGCAATTTTTGAGTGTAAGAGCTGCCTGACACCAAAAGGTCTGAAAAGCAGCAATTTTACAAGTGATGGTTGGGCTGTGAATTGCTAATGGGGTTGTAGTATATGTTCAGAAACTTGGAACACTTTTTTTGTTGTTTTTTAAACGAATGCAGAGAAAATAGTTCAGTTAATAATTTAATGAAATACTGGGTCATAGAATAGGTGCATCTTTGGCTTTACTTGGAATTGCTGAATTGCTTGCCAGAGTGATTGTTACGTTGCGTTCCCATCAGCAATCTCCTTTGGTCTGTTTTGATAGGTCCATCCTATTTCAGCCTGTGATGCTGTGTCTTTTTGCTGCTGCTGATGTTGAGAGGTTCTGTGAAGTGATGGCCTGTCATTTGCGCTCCCTCTTCATTGATGAAGATGCTTTTTTTCTTCTCATGATTTTGCTAGTCTTGTGCGTTTTGTTATTCTGTGAAATGCCTGTTGGTAACTTTTGCCTGCTTTCAATTGGTTTTTCTTTTTTAAAACTGATTTATAGTCATTCTTTATGTATTCTAGGTGTTTATTATCTATCAGGAGTATTCTAGTACTCTTTGGTTTGTCTTTTTATGATATGTTTTGATTAATAAGAGTTCATTGTTTTAATGTAATAAAACTTATTTTTTCTTTCAGGATTATTATTTTTTGGTTAAATTCTTCCTTGCTTAAGTTCTTCCAAAGCCTTAATGATATTCTTTATATTTTTCTCTACATATTTTAAAGTTGGGGCCTATTGTCTTTTATTTGCTTGAAATTAGTGTGCTGTGAGGTAGGGATCTAATTTCATGTTTTATTTAAGATGCACAATTATTTCAGCATTACTTGTTGAAACTCATTCTTTCCCTAGTGGTTTACAGTTCCAGCTGTCAGTAGATTAACTTCCATATGCGTGTGGCTGTGTTACTGGGTTCTTTGTCCCGTTGTTGTATTTGTCTCTGCCTATGTCTCTACTCACTTTCCTAATGATTTTGATTTTTTTTTTTAATCTGAGTGCAACTGTCTGCCTTGTTCTTCAAGAGAAACGAAGCTATTCTTGGTCTTCTGCTGTTCTTTGGTGGAAATTGTAGAACAGGATAATTCAGTATTATAAACATTATGAAGTTTTCCTATTTTGAAGAATATTAATATAATTCATTGAACAGATTAAGCATTTATTGTCTGTTTGGAACTTAAACTCTTAATAGGATGACTGTGTTTTTTCAACATCCAATTTTTCTATGCCAACTGGGTGTCCCATCAGTCAGTTCTGACACTAGCTGGAGATAGTGCAGTGCAAACATGCAGGTTAAGACACTAAGTCTCACAAGACTGGCCCCATTTCAGTTGCCACCTGCAAGTTCCAGATGTCCCCAAGGAATCTATTTCTTCCCAGCCAACTGCACCTTTAGAAATTCTGCTCACTCTCCCCCATCACATTCAGTAATTTGCTAGAATGACTCACAGAATTCAGGAAAATACTACACTTACAGTTAAAACCTTTTTTCATTTTAAATAAACGATACAACTCCAGAACAGCCAAATGGAGAGACACACAGGGTAAGATGTAAACGAGCCTCTGTGACCAGTCTGGACACTCTTGGGGCCTCATTGTTTAAGAGGGTTTTTTTATGGAGGTTTCATAATGTGGGCATGATTAAATCATCAGCTATTGGTGATTGAACTCAATCTCTAGCCCCTTCTCTTGAGGGCTAATTGCCTGGTAGGTTTTTTTTTTTTTTTTTTACTATCTGCCAGAGGCCCCACTATAAGAAAGACAGTCCATTACTTAAAAATTCTAAGAGTTTTTAAAATCTCTGTAAGGAACATAAACTAAATATATAGTTTTTATTTTTCCACAGGACATAGAGATAACAAATATATCATGTAGGAATAAGTGTTTTTCAAAGGGTAAGAACATAGAATGAGAAAGAGTATGACTTTAGATAGGTAGGCAGGGAAAACTCACTGACAGACTTCTCTGGGGCTTTATCTTGCTCCTTTATCTGGGACAGAATCTTCTGCCTTTTAACTTTTTTAAATTTATTTTTAATATGGAGCATAATTGCTTTATAATGTTGGTTTCTGCCATACATCAGCATGAATGAGCCATAGATATACATATGTCTTCTCCCTCTTGAACCTCCTTCCCACATCCCACTTCTCTAGGTTGTCACAGAACACCAGGTTTGAGCTTGGGTCATATAGCCAATTCCTACTATGTGATTTATATATGGTAATGTATCTGTTTCAGTGCTACTCTCTCAATTCGTCTCAACCTCTCGTGACTAAATATAAGACCAAAAACTATAAAACTCTTAGAGGAAAACATAGGCAGAACACTCTGACGTAAATCACAGCAAGATCCTCTATGACCCACCTCCTAGGGTATTGGAAATAAAAACAGGAATAACCAAGTGAGACCTAAATTAAACTTTAAAGCTTTTGCATAGCAAAGGAAACAGAAACAAGGTGAAAAAACTTTTGAAAAAATTATCCAAAAGACAGCCCTAAGAGCGAGAGAAAATAATTTTAAATGAAATAACTGACAAATGATTAATCTGCAAAATATACAGGCAGCTCAAGAAGATATACAGGTCTATTATATATTAATAAATTTACTAATAAACACATGAAAAGATGCTCAACATTGTTCAATTCAGTCGTGTCCGACTCTTTGCGACCCCATGAATCGCAGCACACCAGGCCTCCCTGTCCATCACCAACTCCCAGAGTTCACTCAGACTCAAGTCCATTGAGTCAATGATGCCATCCAGCCATCTCTTCCTCTGTCGTCCCCTTCTCCTCCTACCTCTAATCTCTCCCAGCATCAGTCTTTTCCAGTGAGTCAACTCTTCTCATGAGGTGGCCAAAGTACTGGAGTTTCAGCTTCAGCATCAGTCCTTCCAAAGAAATCCCAGGGCTGATCTCCTTCAGAATGGACTGGTTGGATCTCCTTGCAGTCCAAGGGACTCTCAAGAGTCTTCTCCAACACCACAGTTCAAAAGCATCAGTTCTTTGGCGTTCAGCCTTCTTCACAGTCCAACTCTCACATCCATACATGACCACAGGA
>SJYC01037418.1:0-40840 GCA_006408675.1 Madoqua kirkii
CATCTTTCAGGATTTGAAATATCTCAACTGAAATTCCATCACCTCCACTAGCTTTGTTCGTAGTGATGCTTTCTAAGGCCCACTTGACTTCACATTCCAGGATGTCTGGCTCTAGATGAGTAATCACACCATCGTGGTTATCCAGGTTGTGAAGATCTTTTTTGTATAGTTCTTCTGTGTATTCTTGCCACCTCTTCTTAATATCTTCTGCTTCTGTTAGGACCATACCATTTCTGTCCTTTATCGAGCCCATCTTTGCATGAAATGCTCCCTTGGTATCTCTAATTTTCTTGAAGAGATCTCTAGTCTTTCCCATTCTGTTCTTTTTCTCTATTTCTTTGCACTGATAAATCTCTTTATTTCTGGCTTAGTAGAAGACAGCTTAATTCGCATATCTACTTTTGCATTCTACTTATGATGATAAATTATTTTGATTAAAGTGTGTGGGAAAGAAAATCTGGCCTTGCACAGGCATGCAGTTGGGAAAGGAGTAAAATTTTAATACCTTTTAAACAATTTGTGGCTATTCTTCCTTGATACTGCATCGCAACTTGGTAAGTTATAGTTTCTTAAAATTTTGTTGCAATGTAGATTATGAAAACAAAGATTTTCATATTCTGGGACCTTGGGGCCATCTACATTGTTGCAGATTAAATTTAAGATTCAGAAGCAGTTGTAATTACAACTTTTATTGGTTACAGTGCCATCTGGAGAAATCCACATTCAGACTTCAGAAGTTTTTTCTCCTGGTCACACAAAACACACTTCTTCCTCCAGCAGTAAACTGCACAAGTAGGCTTAGAGACAAGGGCTCTTATCTGGAGTTGGTTCCACAAACACTTTGTGCCGGCTCGACCAAGCATGATATTTACCATAAAGCACATTGTTTATACAGCCTAGGCACACTGGTTCAGCAGGATTCAGTGCCCTAGTCATACAAAGCTACCTTATCAGTGACTAACCTAGAGAACATTCCAAAAGTCAGTTCCTAGAAGTTAAATGTTCAAGTCTGTAAACTTTTTTTTTTTTAGTGCTTTTCCTCTGAAATCCATTTGTTTTGAACATTGCATTGCTCTTTAGCCATGCATGATCTTTTTAATTGTATTGACTTATCCACACTTTCAAAATCTGATGTTTCGTTATACAATATCAAAAAATTGCTAATATCAGTGATCTCAGTAAAAGAAAATCTTGATATTGGGGAACTGTAACTCTCAGAACAGATAACTTCTAATTTTTTAGGATTTTAACTTTCACTTGAATTTTTTCTCTGGCAGCAATTATTGTCAGATCTTTGAAAGCCCAGGTCATTCCAGAAATTCAGGACAATCTCATTAGATTCTCGGAATGACTACTAAATTCCTTACATCTGAACAGTCTTGGTCTAACAAATACTTTCAGAATAAAATTGGTGTTTCCTTGAAGGAAATGGTTTTTGTTCAGTTCACAAGTCAAACATTTGTACATCATGACAATTGGCCTTTGTGATGTACTTTACAGATGTGTTATGATTTTACACAATATTAAGTGGATGTGTACTCAAGGCTTGAGATTTTATTTTTACTGCTTTATCAAGGGCAACAAACACACAACTTTGATTTTTGTTAATGGGAGCAGTGATGAAGAGTACAATGCCAAAACTATATAGTGCCAGGACCTTGATTTGTGCTAAAATTAACAATGTTACCCAGCATTGCTTTTGCATCATCTTTACAAATATCAACACAGTGAAAAGAGTAAATATTAAAATCTCAGTATTAGTAGTATAATGGGAATACTAGTGATCTCACAGATCTCACAAATACACTGATCTCACAGACCTGGTAATAAGCACCCCTCCCCCTCCAACCCCCGCCACCATAGGGCCAGATGCTGTGCTTTGAGAACCAACATAATAAAGACTGTGAGTACATGCAGAGTAATGTTTGTTTCTGTAAATATTTTTCACCAGATATAGGAAGAGTAGATAATAGCTTCTCTTTCCAGAAATTAAATAGTAGCTCCTTGAAAACAAGGACTTGTAATTTTCTCCTTTATCTTACAGAGTGCTCTGTAAATGTTTGTTGGACTGAAATTTTGATCAGAAATTAAACTGAAGCAATGCCTGTTAGGATGGAGACTGGGAGATTTATCCATATTTTCGATGTGGGCAGTGAAGAAGGAGCAATCTTTGAATTCAAGATTTCTGTTATGGATAAAGGATGGTGTGATTAAGACAGATTATAGGAAAACTGGGATCTTTCCAAGAAAGATAATTTAATTTTGGCTATATCAAGTTTGAGATGCCTGTGAGTTAAGTGGAGGTGACTAGTAAGCAAAGGAAAATAAAAGTGAAGTGTAAGAGAACTCTGCACTGATGAACTCAGACATGAACGGAATGACACCATGTGTATGGAAGGATTTCTCTGGAGAGAGAGTAGAGAGGGAAAAGGGTACTGGAAAATAGCACTGTTTAAATGGTGAACTAAAAAGTGGAAATAGCCAAAAGGGTAGAGAGATACCATGAGAGAAAAATACTAGGGAAATTGAAAATGTGTACTAGTGATTTGGGTCTCCCCCTCACCCTACTTAATCTATAGCAAACGTGCTGATACATTGGTGATAGAAAGAAATATTCTAGATAACAAATAGACCCAATTTTGTTGTTAATGAGGTGATGCTGAGATCTGCTAGGCTTAATGCACCCCAAGTTATGAATGAGTAACAAACTGGGATTGTAAAGAGGAGAAAGTCTTTGTTTTTTTTAGTGCTCCTAGATGTTACTAGAGAGTTTTCAAACTTTTGCATGTTGGGATCACCTGAGGATCTTCTTGGATATCTAGCTTTCATTCCAAATGTTCTTTGATATTTTTAGTTTACTTGTTTTTATGGGTTATTAGGATTTTTTAAAGCTGACCAAATAGTACAGGAGAAAATGTAGCAAAGGAAGGGAATCACTGACTGTCTTGGGCAAATGGAATGAATTATAAATTAGTAATAGGAGGTTTAATCTTGTTAGGTAAAGAATTCAAGAGGTTGCTGCCATTTGTTTCTAATTTTAAATTAATCATGGAGAATTTCCTGGATACATTTATTGAACATTATTTGCGTACCACCTACGTACCATATAGCGTATGTAGCATTGGAGTTTCAATTATGAATAATAGGTTCTCTCTTTCCAATATGGAGTTCACGTTTCAGAGATGATTAAGTAAAATTTAAAGAGAACTCAATATCTGTCTTTAATGCTAAGGTTTTCAGTTTTCTCTCAAATCAGCTATCCAAAATGTATTTAATATTTCAGATATGCATTCAAGGTTACTGAGGGTGAAGAGGATAAAATACTTAAATCTAGTGTTTGCTGTGAAAGGTCTGTTTGTGAAAATAAAGCAAATATGTATGACATTATATTTCAGTATGTCACTCTTCCATCTTTCAGTATTTGAATATCCTTCTTGTTCTAGAAATGTATTTCCCACTATATCCCCTCCCAGTAAATATATGAAGTTAAAATCTCTGAATTTTTTATTATTCATTTCTACATAAAATATTTTTCACTCAAGGGTCTTTCTAGGTAATGTAGTTATTTGAACATAAATGATGCAGTGGTACAAGAGTTCACTCGCATACTTTTCTACAAGAAAAGACAAGACCAATCATTTCGTCACCTAGAATGTTTTTCTTTTAACTCTTAAAGTGAAGATACAATGTAAGTTATTTAGTCATCTGGATTAAAAAACCCCAGAAAATAAATGGATGGAAGGTTTGTCATATTTCTTACATGAACTCTTATTGTGTAAAATTTCATTTTTGACATTAAAAATGTTTTCAGGGATGTGTGTCATATAAACTTAGTTTTTTATATATTTTTAAATATAGGTCATTGGTAGAATAAAGTCATTTTTTGTCTTCACAGTACTAGATTTATTTAGTAAAACTTAAAGTGGAAAAAACAGCCAATAAAAACTTAGTTACAAGAAATTCCCAGTATGAAATTAGCTTTGGCAAAGAGGAATCTTTTTGGTTTACAAGCATGCAAGGAAGGATTGAACAACCAAGAAAAGAATAACAGATACACAGATGGGCTTTAAGAGCATTGGAAACCAGGTTCTCAGACATGGCAATACTTTCTCTCCATCTGTTTGTTTGTTTATTTGTTTTTAATCCTTCTAGCTAACTTCACTCTAGCCACAGACTCGCTTTTTCCACATATCGGTAAACATGGCTACTAACACTTGAGTTTTAAGTTGACTTCACCTTTTCGGACCAGAGTCCAAAAATCCCAAGAAGAGAGCCGTTGCCTGGGCTTCACTTGAGTGCCCTTGTAGGTCAGTCAGCGGTGGCCAGGTTTGTGAGAGGATACTAAACAAACACATCAGTTGTAGTTACAGTCACGTTGATGTGAGAAGAAATTACCAGGAAAAGAGGTGAATAAGAGAGACAAACAGTTCACTATACTTATAGTAAAATAAAGTAATGAGAAAGCCAAGGAAACAAAATTAGAAAACATAAAATACAGTGAAAAAATAGGGCGACCTTTATTACGTATGATGACAAATGTGACTGTGTTTGAAAAAACAACTGAAAAGTCAATTTATGCTCAATCAAAATGACACAGATTAAAAATGAAAAGTTGGCAGAGACAAGTAAGGAACATAGCAAATAAAAAGGATGATGACAGCATTACTGTCAGAATAGTGTCATAGAAAAATAGCAGTTTTGTGTAACAAGAGAAGTAAATAAAACCCAGCTTTAAAGCAAGAAAGGAAATACCTAGGTGCCAGAAATACAGTGAATTTAAGGCTGAAAGCCTCAGAGACACTAATAGGAGACTTGGTATCATATAAAAGCCTTAGGTATTAGGGTACAGGAGGGGAGAATGGCATCAGTGACTTGATGGGCATGAGTGAGTGAACTCCGGGAGATGGTGATGGGCAGGGAGGCCTGGCGTGCTGCGATTCATGGGGTCACAGAGTTGGACACGACAGAGCGACTGAACTGAACTGAGGGGAGAAGTTGGGATTTTAAATCCAGGTAGCAACTGTAGATAAAAACTTTAGGCCCAGATGAAGTGACTTCCTTTGGAAGTCTAATTGGAGAAAAGGAGCTGGAATAGCCCAGCCCCCTGGCCTGGGAAGGAGGCTGTGGTAGGAAAGTCCCATGTGGCTTATCAGCCTAGGCTTGTTCTGTGTGCTCTGCCAAGAGAATACTTGAAGACCTGAATAGAGCTTGCAGTGTTCCTCAGTGGGAACTTTAATATTATGAATATCACTTAAAACAGTAATGTGTGGGAAGTGCACCTTTTCTTTTAATAGAAAGCTGCACTCAAATAAAGGATGGCCTCACCATATCAACTAATAATAGATTGTAGAGCTATAAAAATAGGAAGCATGGAGCTGGTACAGAAATGGACATTAATGGAATAGAAAGTTCACAGACAAGCATGTATAAAGATGGAGTTCTAGAAATGTACCTATAGATCGACATGAATGTGAACGTGAAGTTGCTCAGTCGTGTCCGACTCTTTGCGACCCCATGGATTATAGCCGACCAGGCTCCTCTGTCCATGGGATTTTCCGGGCAATGGTACTGGAGTGGATTGCCATTTCCTTCTCCAAGGGATCTTCCCAACCCAGGGATTGAACCCGGGTCTCCCTTTTCGTAGACAGACACTTTTCCGTCTGAGCCACCAGGGAAATCTAGATTGACATGAAGAAGTACTAAACTCATGGATTGTAGTAGTTGGAAGGAAATTCATATAATCTTAAATACTTTTAATTATCAAACAAGAAAAGAATGAAAATAATTGAATATTGTTAACACTCCTGTATGATGTATAGGAACTTATAGTTACATGAAATTCATATATCAAAATATTTAAATTTTTAATAGACATGCAAAATAAAATAACTGGAGTGCCCTGGATTTCCTAATCAGAATGGCAGTGACATTGTAATTAATAATGGTCTGTATTGGTAAAGACAGGTGCTTCTGGTAAAAGTGTAAATTGATACAGCCATTTTTTTAAGGTACTTTGCTCTATTCAGGAACCTTTAAATATGAATATTCTTTGACCTAATAACTTTGTTTTCCGACTCCTAGCTGATCGCAGGGAAACAGTCTCCTACGCAATGACCGAATTGACAGTCATCATCTCTTGGCAGCAGTTCTTGTCTTTGCGGTGTCTGCCTTCCGCAGTGAACATGCATTATAACAGAAGCTTTATGAGGGGCAGAGTGCTTGGGGTATTTGGAGATCAAAAAAATAGTCCTTTTTGTGCTTGTATATGTGTGCTCAGTCACATCTGACTCTGCAACCCCGTGGACTAGCCCGCCAGGCTCCTCTGTCCACGGGATTTTCCAGGCAAGAATAATGGAGTGGTTTGCCATTTCCTTCTCCAGTTTTTGCGCTTAACTGTTTTTTACTCTATAATTGGATTCTGCATGTGATCTTATTAGTAAAACAAAAGATTGATAGTTAATAACATGCCTTAGCACAGTTCATGGCTTTTGTATGATTAGCTAAATATTTTTACCATTTTATAAAATCTTTGAAATGTTTTTACCATGGCAGCATTTCAGAGATTCACAAGATGTCTTTAACTAGATTTTTTGAAGCAACTATCATGTGATCCTAATTAATTCCCAAAGAGTGATCCTCCATCAATTTTATTTTTTATTTAGATGAATTTATTCTTTTTCAGTAAGCTTTTCCATGGATAGTATCTTATAGTATCCATATTTGTATTTGACAGCTATATTTTCTGCTCTGAAGAATCTTCAAGATAAAATTCGACGTTTAGAACTTGAAAGGATTCAGGCAGAAGAAAGTGTGAGAACCTTATCGAAAGAAACAATTGAATATAAGAAAGTATTGGATGAACAGATACAAGAAAGGGAGAATTCAAAGAATGAGGAATCAAAGCACAATCAAGGTTTGTTTAGTTATGAGGGAAATAAAACACCATCAAAATAAGTATTATGAAATTACCCTTTAAATAATTACCCTAAAAGAAATTCCACATTAGTGTTTTCTAGTGCTTAGTGTCTTCTAGCAGTACAAAACTGCGTTATATTTGAGTGCATTTTGAGGAACAAATGCTGATGTCCTGCATTAAAATTATCAGAATGCAAGGCCGATTAACATACAGAAAGTGAATGACTTAGGTCCTCTGAAAACGCTTCTAGAGGTACTGGAAAGTGTTTATGATATATACTGTAGATTCATGTTAAACAGATTGTTAAACTGTCCTGTGAGGGAGCTAATTTCTTTTTTCTTTTTAGAATTGACATCTCAGTTGTTAGCTGCAGAAAATAAATGTAATCTTTTAGAAAAACAGTTGGAATACATGCGGAACATGATAAAGCATGCAGAAATGGAGAGGACATCTGTATTAGAGAAACAGGTTTGTTACTTCACAGAGTCATTCTCAAGAAAAGTTAGCTATAGAGAAAATTAGGTAGATACAAAGACCTTTTTACTCAGTGAGGACTAATGGTGCTGTTATAAATAATCAGTTCTCTCTGTATCTTTACAGGTAATAGTACCTGTCATTCTGAAGAACTGCTAGTGGAAGCTTTGAGAGAAAAGTGGTTGTTGTGTTTTGTTTTTTTTTTCTTTCTTTCTTTCTGTAAAGCTGTAGAGAAGAGTTTGCTTTTGGGATGACCCTCATCACTGATGTGTCCTCTATAGCTGGGACAGTATAATAGCCCAGGACTGAAATTACTTGGAATCAGTTATAGTGTCTGAAGATTTGATCGTTCTCCATTGTTGTTGTGGATTTGATAGAGGTTTAATTGGAAAAATACTGTCACTTGAGTTTTCAAGTCATGTTATCTTCTTTGTACATTATAAAAAGCATAAATAAGCATATTATGTACCTCTCTGCTTCTTGTATTTTGTTTAAAAGACTCAAGTCAGGAAGCATATTTCAAAGTTCTTTATACTCTGAAAAGCTCTTCACAGTTGTTACTTTAGCAAAAATATTTTGTACTGTCATATCAGAAGTATTTTTATTTAAGTAACCTATACATTTGTGAGAGAACATCTTCAACATCAGCCTCAAATATATTTTTTAAAACATACCTCATTTTCCTATTGTAAATCTAGAATTTGAATTCATCATGAATGCTTTTTTAGCATCTTAATTTTGCTATACAGAAATTTGAATATTTTGTTGAACACACTGCAGTGTGAAAGAAATTGAATGCTTTTCACCTCAGTTAGCTTTTAGTCATAGTTGGAGATATTAGACCTAAAAGAAATATTTGATTGCATGACAGTATTTAAGAGATATTTCAGCAGTTCCTTAGTGTGAATTATAGTTCTCTTTACTGTGCCATTGAGTTTATTGTGACCTTATATTCTTGTTTCCAGTTGGGTCTAACATTTTTCTGTGATAGTTGGAGTGGGGAAGGAGGTGATCTGTCACATGATTGGAAATAGCCAAGCATGTTCAGTAAGCAATATAGTAATTCTCTTTATTAGGATATTTCCATTCACAGATTAGAAAGCACCTATAAAACGGTAGTGAGATGTCGACTAATACATCTATTAATCATAAATATGTCTTTGAATTAAGCTCTATTTTCATCAGTAAACTTTGACTAGTTCATTTAATAAGAATGGTTCCAGTACTGAAAAAATGTGATCTGTGCCAATTTTTAGCTTAATGTATTCTTTTTAAGGACAGTTACTATCCACTAAGGTGGGTAGGAGGCAATTGGTAGTTCACACAAATTCCTGAGAAATGTGCTGCTTTGTATTACTTTGTCATATTCAAATTTCTGTTAGTATGATGCCTATTTCTGACTTGTATATGAAGATACACTGTTTACAAGTTCAAATGCTTAGTGTTTTGACTTTTTATGTGTATACTTCAATTTAGCATATTTCCTCTTCTTATTTAGTTTATCCTGTGACTGACAGTCATTAAATCCTTAACTATAACCCTCAGAAAAGAAAAAATGGTGGATGCTTTGCATAGAATTCAGAGGAAGCGTAAATGGTAGATACCAATACCATAACTATTGTCTTAATTAAAACTGTTTAAGAAAACCAGACAAATTACAAGTATTTGTGTGCAGCCTATGTGTCGTGTAAATACTATCAAGAGTATTATCAGTTTGTAGAACCACATGTTATGATAGTATAAGATTTCACTTGTATTTGTTAACATTTCTATGCTTTCATCTTAATACTATTTTCCTAGAATTTCTCTGCAGTATCTAAGTAGTTCTGTGAAAAGACAAGTAGCCTATTATACTCTGTAATAGTTTTTTCAGTTTTTTGTCAGATTATCCTGCTATATTTTTATGCTGTATTTAATATTGTTTCCCAGGTCTCCCTGGAAAGAGAACGACAACATGATCAAACACATGTTCAAAACCAGCTTGAAAAATTGGACCTTCTTGAACAGGAGTATAACAAGCTTACCACAATGCAGGCCCTTGCAGAAGTCAGTGAAAATTTCTTCCTCACCAGTGCATAATATTGGTTCTTTTGTAAAATTGGTCATTTTATAATACTAGATATTTTATAGGAAAAAAGTGACCTTATAGCAAAGAAACATATAGGAGTTTTCTTTTTAGGAAGAAACATAAATTTGGAGAGAAAGTTCACATTTTATAATAGTAGTGTACCTAAGGAAGGAGTTCTTTTTGAAAATATTGACAGATGAAATGTTTTTCAGTATCCTTAAGTCTTATATCACTAAGTTTTTCTCTGAACTAATTCTACTTTTAATTGATTCATTTGGGAAGTACTTAATACGACTGAGACTGTAAGGTTCCAGATCCAACTTCCCTGTAGCCTACAGGCCTTCATACGGAAGCTGTGTTCTTTGGCCATGGATTTCGCTCATAATTCTGTTAAGTCTTAAGGCAGAGTCATGGACGCTGGCAAGCCCAGAGCCATTACTAGGGTGAACTCACAGGCTTATTATTTACCTTGCTAAAATTTTACACTTAACTTTGTTGCTTATATTAAAATTTTGCAAATACGCATTGAAAGCCTTTTCGCTATTACCACTTTTAATATTTTTATCACTAGAAAAAAATGCAAGAGTTGGAAGCAAAACTCCGTCAGGAAGAACAAGAAAGGAAACGAATGCAAGCTAAGGCAGCCCAGGTAAGTTGAAATGTAAGCAGGTAAGCTCCTCATATTTCCTGCTATTCTTGATATATAAATAGATGTAGATGTGGACTGCTTTGATATATTTCAGAATGGTACAGTATATAAATTTTCAGACTTAGCTTCATGTGAAAAATATAAATGTTTTTATAGGCAGATAGTAAAAGCTGAGCAATTCTTTAGGGTTTTTCCAGTTGTGGACTTTCAGCCAGCTTTTTTTTTAATCAGTAGACTAAAAAATATCAGAATCTATACACATAATCATATAAAACTTCACAGTCATATAAAACTTCACATCAGTCACCATTGGAAATGTTTGAAATCCTCATTCAGTATCCTATCTTGTAAGAGCTTCTCTTTATTGGTGGCCTCCAGACACCAGGTCAGTAGTGAAGGTAGTGGGCTGCCCAAGAGTTGGTGACCTGTACTAATTCACTAAAGCCACCATATGAGAAAAATGAACTCTGCTCATTCCTAGCCCTGGATTTTTATCCCATGCAGTGGTCGCCAGTTGTGGGATAGGTGAAGCAGTGTGATGATCGGAATTTTTCTGAAAACTCAAGACAATTTTGTTTCATAGGCAGGTTTGAAAACCACTGTTCGAGACAACACACACATGTACATATGTATATAATTATATTTTTTAAGGAAAAGTTGAAAACAGCAGCCCTTTTTGAAATCCTTAGTAGTTGCTTATGGAATTTCTACTGTATTAAATTAATGTAGTTACTAAACTTCTAGGAGAAAAGGGCTTGATTACATTCTCTGACTTAGCTTCCAATTCCTTTGGACACAGATTTCCAGTTCCTTTTCCTTATATTAAGTGTATGAGCTTTTAAAAGGGGAAGATTGTACTTTGTTGTCCAGCTGCTTTGTGTCTAGCACTGTTGTACATGCTGTGTGTGAAAAGAAGACAATACTGAAACTTTGGTTGAGTTAGAAATATTGGCTTTAACTTGTTAGATAAAATTTAAAGACCAGCCTCAAATAAGGAACTAAAAGGAGCCAGGCCAAGTGAAAGGACAAATTATAGGACAGTACTTCAAAATAAAATGAGAGAGTGGTGTTGATTTAAGATATTGGACAAATGTTCACAGACTGACTCAAGACATAGGACTATAGCTGTGACAAGCCATAGTTACACAGCTGTGGTGTGTGTTAATCTGTACTGTATGATACTGCTGTAGGTTTTGTATAGGCCTTTACATGGCATTGAGTCATAACTTTTATTTCTTCAGTATTGACTTCAGGCTCTCATGTTTTTCTTAGTTGCAGACTGGTCTAGAAGTAAACAGACTTATCTATGAAGATAAGGCAACTTCATGTGTTCCCAGTACAAAAAGAATTAAAAAAAAGAAGTCAAAACCACCAGAAAAGGTATGAAAAAAGAACCATGAGGTACTGTTTATTGCTTGACATAGTTTATGTGAAAGTACTTATAAGCCGTGTGGTCCTTCAATCTTAGATGAGAAAATCTGTTTCATTCTGTTTCTTCATTGGGAAAATGGGGATAAGTAATACCTGCTTCTCAATTTTAACCCTAACAGTGAGATAATAAATATGAAAACATTTTAGAACTACATAGCACTGCACAAATATTAGTTATTATTCAGTATTGCATTAATTACCCTTTGCTCTTGAAAGTGTGTTTGTGTGTGTGTGTGTGTATACATACGTACATGCATATAGACACACAGAGAATTTCTCTACTGAGACTGTAACTGCTGTTTTGCAGATACTATTTTTTTCTTTCTTAGCCTTTCCTTACGGTAAGATGTGTGTTAACAAGTATTATGAGGAGCACTGGCCGTAATGCCAGTGGTGATAAAACAAGCAGGAGCCCAGCAGTTACATGAAGTTTCAGGTTAGTCTTATATAGGCAGCTCTTAGCGTCATGTGAGTAAAATTGCTTTCTTCTTCTTCTCTTCCATGCAGAAGGGTTCTAGGAACTATTTTGCTGTACAGCCACATTATCGATTATGCTTGGGTGATATGCCATTTGTAGCAGGAAAGGTGAGTTGGTTGAACTCTGAATTTTTTTGTACAACTTAGATCTTTGAATTAAATCCACTCATTTGCCTGTGTACCTATAAATGGTGAAAACTTATTCTGCCTTTTTACCAAGGGATCCTAGTGTTGTAAGAAAGAGATGGAAGAAAGTTTTATAGGACTGGGGCGCAGGGGGAAGCCTCGGTGGGACACTTTAAAGCAGGTGAAGTGTATGTGGAAGGAAGTAATGAACAAAAGCAGAGACCCTAGTTTGGTGAAGGTATGGTTATGCATAGGAAAGGAAATGGGAAACTGTATATTTGTAGCACTGGAATTTTCATATCAGCCTTGTTGATTTGTATTTAGGTATTTAAGTGAAAAGAAGTCACGTCCTCTTTGTCTTCACATGCTTATTAAGAATTGATTCTCCAAGAAGCAGCTACACATAGACTTGAATCTTAAGTTCCTTTAGTGCTTAAAAATGTGGAGATGGTAATTTTGTCAAATATCAGCAAGTACTGGTGATTTCTAAGAAGTGCTTAACATTGTGTTAGTTTATACCACTTTTTTCATTAATGTTTGTGTTTCTGGTTGTTTCAATACCTTGAATACCCAACTCTAGATAGTGAGTTTGAGAGGCTTGAGGAATAAATTTTATTTATTTTAACCCACAGTAAATTCTCAGTGAAAGCTTGGGGAAGGAACAATTTCCTAGCTTTTCCACTTGTCCTTTATAGATATGCCTGGCACAAATCATTCCTTAAAATTTTGCCATTGCCTGCCCTAAATTTAACCTCTTCTTGGATTGCAGCTATCTTTTGACCTACTTTTTTTCTTGTATCTGTTGCTCCTAACCATGGTTCTGCTTTGCCATAGAATCTCTGAGTTGGGTTGGAAACAGTTTCTTAAAGGATGTCAGAATCATTGACTATGCATTTGCAAAAGCAGATTATGAAGCCTTGACACAATTCTACTAAATCAGAATTGTTTAGGTGTGGGGCCTAGAAAGTATATTTAATTGGTGCCCAGTCTCAGTCTGATGTTCAGTTATATTTGGAACCCATTGAATAACAATCCCCGTCCAGTGTTTTCATTATGTAAACATTCAGCATAATGGTCCTAGACTCTGTCCAAACACACTGCTGATGAAACCTCATTATACCTCAGACAGCCCTTCATGTTTTTATAAGGCTTTACTTGGAAATGCTTAAGTGACGTGAAATATGTTGTTGTAAATTCTACTCAGTGAGGTTTTTTCTGCTCTCAGGGATACACATAAATGATGATGAACTTTTGAAGATAGCTTTATTTTTATTCTTACCTTCTTCTAGGTGACTAAATCTTTTTCTTTAGCAATTCATAAGCTGTGCTTTGTGAGTTTCTTAACCACTTCATCGCTCCATTCCTTCCTAAATCGAATACAGGCCTCTCAATTTGTGACTAGCACAGAATAGTGTCATGTTCTGGAGGTCTGGGAATTCAGCCTAGTATCAAATTCATGTTACAGGAAAGCCATAGCATCCCTTTCACTCAGTTCCAGAGTCAACTAAAGTTGACTTTTACTCAGGTCTTTTACTTAGTCAGCATCAGCCTTTCTAGGTCCTATATTTGTGGAATTTATTTTTTTACACAGAATTTTTAATTAAATGAAGCACTATAGGAATTGATTCACCCTTTGCCAACAAAGGTTCGTCTAGTCAAGGCTATAATTTCTCCACTGGTCATGTTTGGATGTGAGAGTTGGACTGTGAAGAAGGCTAAGTGCCAAAGAATTGATGCTTTTGAACTGTGGTGTTGGAGAAGACTCTTGAGTCCCTTGGACTGCAAGGAGATCCAACCAGTCCATTCTAAAGGAGATCAGTCCTAGGTGTTCATTGGAAGGACTGATGCTAAAGCTGAAGCTCCAATACTTTGGCCACCTCATGCGAAGAGTTGACTCATTGGAAAAGACCCTAATGCTAGGAGGGATTTGGGGCAGGAGGAGAAGGGGACGACAGAGGGTGAGATGGCTGGATTGCATCACTGACTCAATGGACATGAGTTTGCGTGAACTCCGGGAGTTGGTGATGGACAGCGAGGCCTGGCGTGCCGTGATTCATGGGGTCGCAAAGAGTCAGACACGACTGAGCAACTGAACTGATCTGAACCCATGTTAGATTAGAATCTAGTTCAGTTTTCTGTTGTATTTGTATTATCCTCAAATTTAATTTGCTTATCTTTGCTAATTCCCTTTAAAGTCATTAATACAGAGATTGAACAGGGCAGGTTCAAAGATAGGGTTTTTCAACCCAAGGTCGTCTTGTCTTTTTTCAACTTTTAAAATTTTAATTGGAGGCTAATTACTTTGCAGTATTGTAGTCGTTTTTGCCATACATTGACATGAATCAGCCATGGGCGTACATGTGTCCCCTCATCCCAAACCCCCATCCCACCCCTCTGGGTCGTCACAGTGCACCGGCTTTGCATGCCGTTTCCTGCTTCGAACTTGGACTGGCGATCTCTTTCACAGATGGTAATACACACGTTCAGTGCTATTCTCTGAAATCAGCCCACCCTTGGCTTTTCCTGCAGAGCCAGTATAACAGTACTGTGATAGTTTCAGGTGCCCTGAGGTCTCTAGAAGTTATAATTTGTACTTTTTGTGAACTATTATTCAAACAGCTAAGAATGTGCTGTCAATTTAAGTACATCCCAAACTGTCTAGTCTGAAGGCCAGTTATTTTTATTTATACATTGCCATAAACTAATATACTTGTAAAATGCAATAGAAGTTAATTGCTAGAAAAAATGAAATTTAAGACAAAATACAAGTTCCAGATTTTTCATTTCTAAATTCAGTAGACATAAAATTATCTTAAGGAGAGTCAGAAAAGTAACAGAAAAAAGAATTTCAAAATTCTTTAAGCTTTTCTACTTCCTTTGTCTTTCCATGTGAATTTTAGAATAAACTTCTCTACCAAAAATATGTATTGCTGGGATTTTGATAGAAACTGTATTAGTTAGGAGAAATGACATCCTTGTTGATAGCCATGAGAATGGTGTATCTCTTATTTATTTAGATCATTGATTTCTTTCACTAGGCCTTTCAACATATTAGTCCCATACCAGTTTTGTTAGATTTGTATTCAATTTTTTTTAGCCATTGTGAATTGTGTTGAGTTTCAACTTGTTTCTACATGATCATTAGTAGTATATTTGGGTTTTGTATGTTAATCTTACATTCTGTGACCTTGAATTCACTTACTAGTCCTAGGAATTTTTTTATTATTTACTTAAGCTTTTCCATGGCCTCACTGACTCGATGGACACAAGTCTGAGTGAACTCTGGGCGTTGGTGATGGGCAGGGAGGCCTGGTGTGCTGCAATTCATGGGGTCGCAAAGAGTCAGACACAACTGAGCGACTGAAGTGAACTGAATTAACTGAAGCTTTTCTGTGTAAAAAATTATGTCATATGTAAATAAGGATAGTTCATTTCTTCCTTTGTAATTTGTGTACCTTTTTACTTCTCTCTTGTGTTACTGCACTGGCTAGGATTTCCTGTATCATGTTGTAAATAACGATGAGAGTGGACATCCTTGCCTTTTTTGGTCTTCAGGGGAAAGCATTCAGTCTTTCACCATTAAGTATGATATTAGGTTTAGGCTCTTTGTCTATGCTCTTCATCAGCTTGAGGAAATTAGTCTCTGTTCCTAGTATGCTGAAAGTGTATACCTTTAATGGGTATTGGAGTTTTTCACATCCTTTTCTTCATCAAGTGATACTGGTTATGTGGTTTTTCTTTCTCACCTTATTAATATGCTGGATTACATGGATTCATTTTCAAATATGGAATTATCCTTGCATCCCTAGAATAAACCCCACTTGGATGTTGTATATGCATCTTTGTATATTATATACAAACTCAGTCGTGTCCAACTGTTTGTGATCCCATCAACAGTAGCCATGCCCTCCTCCAGAGAATCTTCCCAACCCAGGGATTGAACCCAGGTGTCCTGCATTGCAGGCAGATTCTTTACCACCTGAGCCACCAGGAAAGCTATATATATATATAACAATTTGATTTGCTACCTAACCATTAAAAACTAGGGTAAACAAAGCATCTGTTTAACTTAGCAGAGTGGTTTGCAAACCTGGCTGATCAGAATCAATTGGCAAATTTTAAATGTACATTTCTAAGCCATGACCCTGAACTGATTGAGTAGGGAGTGCTGTCCAGGAATCTGCATTTTAAACAGTCTGTCTAGCGGAGGCTTATGGAGCCAAGTTGGCGCAACTGTCTGTTTATGCATTGGAATTGCACGTTGAGACAGTTGTTGAGTATTCAAAAACAAAAAAGTTTTGAGAGGGCTGCCAGGTTTTTCCTGTTATTTATATGACAGACATGAACTTAGTGCTTCCTACTAGAGGATGGCGAAATGAATATAGTAATAGTCTCTACAACCTGGAAGTACTTACACTATTTAATAGGTGAAATAGACATGCAAATACACTTAACAATCTGCTGTGATAAATGCTGTGATAGAAATAAATGCTGTAGGTCATCTGAGACTAGACCAATAAACTGGAGGTTTTAAGAAAGTCTTTACAAATCATATAATGAAGTGTGCATTTTTCTTTTTAATGGTATAAAAATTGGCACATGAAAGAAATGGCATGTGCAAGTACAGTTTATTGAAAGAGTGGCGAGCAGGTAGGAGACAGTGGGACATAAGGCTGAGGTGTAGAAGTTGCAGCTCAGTGTCCACAGGGGCTTGATTTCTGTGCTGAGGAGTTTGTACATTTAGAGTCAGTGGGCCTAAGGTCAGAATGTGTTAAATAGAAGAACGTGACCAGAATAATATTTTAGGAGGAGAACTGATGGCACTATGGAGTTAAGAGACGGGGAGCAGGGGGATGGACAGTTGGGATGTTCTTCGGTAACTGACAGGTGGGCATGTAAGCCACGTGCATGACAGTAGGGTGGAGAGTAAGAGGCAGACTGGAAATGCACGTGTAACGCTGGAAGTTTGTATCATAGGGTTTTTTGTGGGGAAGGGAGAGTCTTTTTACCCAGGTAAGGGGATAAAAACATTTTTCCAGAAGGTGTGGCTTCAATTACTTCTCTTTTCTTCAGTCCACCAGCCCCAGCCATGCGGTGGTAGCCAATGTTCAGCATGTCTTGCATCTAATGAAGCAACACAGTAAAGTCTTGTGCAACGATCGAGTCGTCAGCAGTATTCCTTTGGCAAAACAAGTGTCTTCACGAAATGGGAAGAGCAAGAAGTCAGCAACGCCTCCCTTCTCTAGCAGTGTTAACGAAGAGCTGTCTGAAGTCCTGCAGACTTTACAAGATGAATTTGGGCAAATGAGCTTGTGAGTTTCACTGTTTCGTTTTTTTTGTTTTTTTTTTTTTCCTTAATTTCATTCTAAAACCTCATTTTAACTTCGTGGTGACTTTAATAATTCTATCATATTTAAATACTTCAAGAAATATTTACTGAACACAATCATTTTACCAACCACTCAACAAGTTACTAGGACTTGAACAAATAACAGCTCTTCTGGGCACAGTGTCTCCTTTTTCTATTACCGTTAAGTGTTTTGAAGACCAAGGTTTATATTCAAGGTTTTTTTCCTTGTTTGGGAGCTTGTTATACATTGAGTTATCTAAACATAACTGGTAAGTTAGGAAGTGAGTGAGTGAAGGACAAGAATCCTTCCCTGTACTTTCCTTTTCTACATATGTAATGCTCTGTGGGAGAGATAGATAATTAGTGCTTTAACTTTTTCCTTTGCATCTGATACCCTTTTTGGACTTTTTACTATCACTAAAAATAAGGAAATTTGTTCTATTTTTAAAAATTGAGTCACTTTTTAATGGGCAAAGCAGGGATCCCATGGTGAGGGAGATATAGTGGACTTAGCCATGTAACTAACATAGGAAACTAAGACCTCTTCTGTGTTATACATAGTGATCACCAGCAGCTTGCAAAACTTATCCAAGAATCACCAACTGTTGAACTGAAAGACAACCTAGAGTGTGAACTGGAGGCATTAGTGGGAAGGATGGAGGCAAAAGCCAATCAAATAACTAAAGTTCGAAAATATCAAGCCCAGGTAACTGTTTTCCTTTACTCATTTCTAATGATTAAAAAACAAGAGTAAACAGAACAAAAAACCCTTTCCTTCAAATATATTGATGACATTGTATCATAGTTATAAGAAATATTTCCTTATTGTAGATACTAATTCAGTTCATTTGTTATAAGAATTGATGTTAAGCAGGCTAGGAAGACACTGTCTTGTAGTCTCTTTGAGTAGATTTTATCATCTGAGATACATCTTCCAAGTACTGAATATATTTAATATTCTTGATAATCAGTGAGATTTGCCCATCTGTGTTCGGCTGCGCTGGGTCTTCATTGCTTTTGGCGGGTTGTGGTGCGTGGGCTTCTTGTGGCAGCTTCTCTTTGGCGGAGCGCAGGCTCCACTGTGGGCTTCAGTGGTTGCAGCGCGTGAGCTCAGTGATGAAGGCGTGCAGGCTCGGGAGCTGTGGTACACGGGCTTAGTTGCCCCGAGACATGTGGAATGTTCCAGGAACCAGGGATTGAACCCTGTGTTCCTGCACGGCAGCCACTGGACTGCCAGGGAAGTCCCTTTTCCATACATTAAATTCACCTTTTTATAAATGAACACCAGCAGCAATTTATTTTAGCCAACAGCTAAAGTAAAAATAAAGCTCCCTCTTTGAAATTAAATTATTCTAAAAGAGAGATAATAAAATTTAAAAATCCTTTTCATAGTACTAATACATAACCATTACATTCCATCTATCCAGAACATGCTTCTCTCTGCTCAGACTAGTTTCAAGAATGCCTTTCTCCTACTCATTTATTTAAAATCCTTCTTGTCTTCCACTACCCGTATGAGAGTTTTTTGCCTCCTTCTTGACTTCCCCCGAAACCTTCCTGCTTTTTACATACCCTGTTCTGCATTTGGCAGCATTATCTTAACTTCTAGTATAGCACCAGAATTGATGTTTTTCCTCTTGTTTACATGGTTTTTATGTCACTATACACTAGTACAATAGGTTTTTGAAGGCTTTAAAAAAAACGGGAAAAAATATGTATATGTGTTTTCATTAGTATGAGAGTTAAAAATACCAGTTTTTCCAAGCATATGTTTTTATTAATTTTTCCTTTTTCTTCCTTGCCTTGGTTTTTTGGTATAGCTGGAGAAACAAAAGTTGGAGAAGCAGAAGAAGGAATTAAAAGCCACCAAAAAGACTCTTGATGAGGAAGGAAACAGCAGCCGTTCTACAACCATGGGGACCACAAATAAGAAGGACTTTGCCAAACTGAGACCTGGAGAAAAAAGCAGGAAAAATCTTCAGTTATTGAAAGATATGCAATCCATACAGAATTCATTACAAAGCAATAGTTTGTGTTGGGATTACTGACTGGTACCAGGTCATAAATTTTATTCACATAATGTGTACCTCATCAATCAGATATTGACTTTCCAGGTCTCATGTTGGAATTAATTAATAGCAGGCATTTAGGGACTCAAGCTTCATTACACAGGCTTCTTGTGCTACGTATCACAACTAAAACAGAAACTGGGGGCAGTTTTAAAGGCCAAGAAGCCACTCATACTCTGTTCCTTTGTTTGAGATGAATTTGCTGTACCGAGATATTGCACTTTGTAAACAAATTACCAATTTTTTACTTGTGGGTGTGATTTTTTTTTAATAGTTCTATTATATAAGTAAAATTAGGTTTAAATCATCGAAGTATGAGGCTGTCCCATAGGCAGTGTTCGTTTGAAAAGTCTCATTTTTAAATCTTCCCTGGCATGAATCGCCTGCTTTTGCTTTTCAATACAACCATTAAATACGCTCCATTTCGACTACTGATGGAGGTTTTCTATATTTAAATATTTATACATATTTAAGAAGATTGCTTTATTTTGCTTTTTGATGTTACAGACATTGGTCAGTATTAAATACACTTGCATTGATGTTAATTCACCATTAAAAATTTTAAAGATGCATTCATTTTAAATCAGTTAAATGTGAAAATCACAAAAGCATTTTTAAAACTATAAACAAATCGTTAATGATGTAAATGAGGTTTTGGAATGAAGAGAGAAAGGGAGGTGTTGTAAAGTATATACATATGTATTTTTAGATAATACCTGTTTGTAATCATGCTATTCATTTTAAGGCATTATGGTTTTTAATCTTAAACTCAAAATCCCTTGATTAATTCTATTTGTGTACAGTATGAGTGCAGTATTAACTGTACACGTGAAATTGTCATTGTTAATGTGAATCATAGTTTTGAATACTTCAAGACTTGTTAACTTTATAAATTTGACACTGAAATCAATAAAGCAGCTTTTTTAAGGAAACACTGAAATTTTCCTTAGCAGCCTGTTAATAAAGGCTTTATTTGTTGTAATCTCTCAAAAAAATACATTTTTAAATAGAACATTAACCTCTTACAAGAAACAATAAGAATATATGGTATTTAATACATAATTTGCCTTTTTCATGCTTACATAGAAACCAGATCCAACAAAACTGAACTGTCTCACAGTACATAAGATACTCTTTGTTGTTAAGTCTCAAGTCACGTCTGCCTCTTTGCAACCCCATGAACTGCAGCACGCCACGCTTCCCAGTCCTTCACTACCTTCCGAGTTTCCTCAGACTCATGTCCATCACGTCGATGATGCCAGCCAACATCTCACCCTCTGTCCCCTTCTCCCGCTTTCAGTCTTCCCCAGCATCGGGGTCTTTTCTAATGAGTCTGCTTTTCACATCAGGTGGCCAAAGTATTGGAGTTTCAGCTTCACTCCTTCTAATGAATATTCAGGACTGCTTTCCTTTAGGATGGACTGGTTGGATCTCTTTGCAGTCCAAGGGACTCTCAAGAGTCTCCTCCAGTCCCACAGTTCAAAAGCATCAGTTCTTCAGCACTCAGCTTTCTTTATAATTCAACTCTCACATCCATACATGACTACTGGAAAAACCATAGCTTTGACTAGACAAAGCTTTGTTAGCAAAGTAATGTCTCTGCTTTTTAATATGCTAGGTTGGTCATAACTTTTCTTCCAAGGAGCAAGGGTCTTAATTTCATGGTTGCAGATTTTGGAGCCCAAGAAAATAAAGTCTGTCACTGTTTCCATTGTTTCCCCATCTATTTGCTATGAAGAGATGGGACTGGGTGCCATATTCGTTTTTTGAATGTTGAGTTTGTAGCCAGCTTTTTCACTCTCCTCTTTGACCTTCATCAAGAGGCTTTTTAGTTCCTCTTCACTTTCTGCCATAAGGGTGGTATCATCTGCATATCTGAGGTTGATATTTCTCCCGGCAATCTTGATTCCATCTTGTGCTTCCTCTAGCCCAGTGTTTCTCATGATGTACTTTGCATATAAGTTAAATAAGCAGGATGACAACATACAGCCTTGATGTACTCCTTTCCCAATTTTGTGCTAGTGAACACACTGACTAGACAAAGATTCCTTTTGCGTAGGGCTGAAATGGAGTTCTAGAATTTTATCTAGACAAGCATCTTGAAATGCAGTGGCTATGTGGTCACTAAGCGTATTAGGCCTTTTACTACGTTGATTATGCGTTTTGGGAAAGTGATGGGTGGCATGTGTACAGTGCTGTGGTGGTGCAGAGGGAGGCGGGACGTAGCAGAGAAAGGAGTGAGGAAACCAGGATCATTTCCTGGAGCAGGCAGTGACTCCTCGCCTTGAGGAGATCCACAGGATAACTAAAGCAAGGATGCAGGAATCTAAACATACATGGAGAATTGGGACCAGCTGAGTAGTACTTGTACATAAAAGTTGAGTTTATGGCAGTGACAATAGAAGGGTAAGCAGACAAATGCCAGGAGACTCAGGAGCTTTGACTTAACCACACGTTTGTAAATTTCATATCCGTAATCACAAAGGAAAAAGTAGACCTGTGCAACCAATAGATAAAGTTAGAAACCATAGTGTAACTATAGATATTAAAAGTGCTAAGACTGCTCTTCCCAGCTTCCAAACACCCCAATGGATTACCTTTTAGTTCTGTTAGGAACACCTTTATTACAAGTGTTTTTGTTTGTTTGAACACATGCATTACAGAGTGGGTATCACTTGCATGCACTGAAATAACACTGCTGAATACAGCATCAAGTAGTAGCTTTGTTGGGAACAATATTATGTCTTCCTAAATACTTAACTACATGCATTTCAAAATGGGTATCACTTTCAATCCCTGAAATGACACTGCTGGAACACAGCTTGTAAGTAGTCTTGTTAGAAATACCTTTATTGTAAAGAGGTTTTCAAGTTGAACAAATTTGACATGTAACATTGTACAAATTCAAGGTGTATAGTGTGTTACTTTGATATATGTATATATTGTAATATGATTGCCACTGTAGTGCCATGTATCACATCATATAACTATAGTTCAATACTGTCTGCATTCATTACACTGTGCATTATCTCTATGGGTTATTTACTACTTGTTGCAAGTCTGTACCCTTAACACAATCTTGTCCCTCTAAACTCCATCTCCTGGTAACCACTATTTTACTGATTTTTATAAGTTTGATGTTTTTAGATTCAACATATGAGACCATACAGTGTCTTTCTCTGACTTAGCGTAATGTGCTCAGGGTTCCTCCACGTTGTTGCAAATGACTGGAATCCTTTCTCAAGGCTGAATAATATTGTGTGTGTATATATCCATTATTTGTACCCATTCATTCACTGATGGATTTAGGTTGCTTCCATATTGGCTGCTGTGAATAATGCTGCGTAAACATGGGAATAATGCATTATTTTCTTTGAAATCCTATTTTCATTTACTTTCTTTACCTGGAAGTATGAGATCTATTTTTAATTTTTTGATGAACGTCTGTATTTTACATAATAGTTGGACCAGTTTACATTCCCCTGGAACAGTTAACCCTTGAACAGCATGTCTGCACCCACAGATCCAACCTCAGATCATGTCGTACTGTAGTACCTAACTATTGAAAATTATCCAAATGGGCTTGCACAGTTCAAACCTCTTAACTGGCAACTGTATAAGAGTTCCCTTTTCTCCACATCCTCACCAGCCAGCACCTGTTATGTATCTTCTTGATGATAACCATTCTAACAGTGGTACCTCGTGATTTTTATTTCCATTTCCATGCAGATTAGGCATGCTGAACATCTTTTCATGTACCCATGGACCACTCTGATGTCCTCTTTGGAAAAATATCCGTTTAGTTTTGTCCATTTTTCATTTGGATTTTTTTCATTGTTACCAAGTTGTATTTTTGTTTAAATATATTTTGGATATTAACCTCTTATTTAATACAGATCATCCCCTAGTATGATCCAGTTCCATTCCAAGAGCACATTCGTAAGTTCAATTTGTAAGTACAACAAAGTTAGCCTAGGTACCCAGCTTACCCAGTTGGTTATACACCCCTGCTTTTATGCTTGCTTCTGTACATCCTGGGCTTGAAATAAAGTACTGTACACTGTATGGTAACATACAGCAAAGTACACAGACGCAGACCACTTGTAGAGGATGCAGGCACGATTATGTATGCCAGACACATGAACTTACGTGATTGGACCTGTGAAGGCCTGTTTGCGTCTTTAAAGGTTCCCAGCTTGAAGGTTTGTTATAGTGGGGACTTACTCTATGTGGTGTGTAAAAATTTTCTCCTTTTCACTAGGCTTTTTCATCCTTTGTCTCTTGGCTGTGCAGAAGCTTCTGAGTTTGGTGTAGTCTCCTCTGTTTTCTGCTTCTGTTGTGCTTTTGGCATCATATCCAAAAAAATCATTGCCAAGACCAATACTGAGTATATTCTTCCCTTCTAGAAGTTTTAATGGCATCAGGTCTTATGTTTAAGGCTTTGATCCATTTCAAGTTATTTTAATGTATGATTTATGTTAATATATTCAAAGCAGGCCTTCAAAAATTGCCCCTCATTGCCTTATTAATATCACATTAGGCTGTTTTATTCACAACACTTACCACTATTTAAGTTTTGTGAATGGTGTTAGGTAGGCATCCGATTGGGATTCCCTGCTAGTGTGGCTGGTAAAGAATCCACCTGCAATGCAGGAGACCCGGTTTGATTCCTGGGTCAGAAAGTTCCCTTGGAGAACAGATAGGTTATCCACTTCAGTATTCTTGGGTTTCCCTGGTGGCTCAAACGGTGAAGAATCTTCTTGCAATGCAGGAGACCTGGCTTTGATCCCTGGGTTGGGACAATTCCCTGGAGAAGGGCATTGGCAATCCACTGCAGTATTCTTGCCTGGAGAATCCCCATAGACAGCAGAGCCTGGTGGGCTACAGTCCATAGGGTGGCAAAAAGTCAGACACGACTAAGCACAGCACAGGCATCCAATTTGGTTGGTTCTGCATGTGTTTCTCCAGTATCCCAGAACTTTATTGAAGCGACTCCCTTTCCCCATTGGGTGTTACTGGATCCCTCATCAAATGTTCGTTGACCAGTAGGCCTCCCTGGTGACTCAGATGATAAAGAATCTGCCTGCAGTGCAGGAGACCAGAGTTCGATCTCTGGGTCAGGAAGATCCCCTGGGGAAGGGGATGGCAACCCACTCCAGTAACATTGCCTGGAGAGTTCCATGGACACAGGAGCCTGGCAGGTGATAGCCTGTGGGGTCACAAAGAGTTGAACACAACTAAGCTACCAACACTTTCACTTTTCTCTCAATGGGATTTAATTCTGGTCTTTCTATTCCAGTGGTCAGTGTGTCTATTTCTTGTGTGCCAGTAATATACTGTTTTTATTACTGTGGTTTTATATTAATAGTATAGTTTGAAATCTGAAAGCATGGTTCCCACAGCTTAGTTCTTTTTACCCAGGATTGTTTTGGCTATTTGGGGTTTTGTTTTGTGGTTCCACAAAAATTTTTGGATTGTTTCTTCTGTGTCTGCAAAGAATGCCTTTGGTGTTTTCATGGGAACTGCATTCAATCTATAGATAGCTTTGAGCAGTAACAATCATCCTAACAATTTAATTCTTCCATTCTATGGGCATAGGATGTGTTTCCATTTGTCTTCTTTGATTTCCTTCAACAAAGTCTTTCTTGTAGTTTTCATTGTACAGACCTTTCACTTCCTAGGTTAAACTTTTCCTCAATAGTTTGCTTTTAATGCTATTTTGAGTGGGATAGTTTTCAGGTAAAGGATACAACTGACTTCTGCATGATATAACTTTATGGAAACTGTTGATTAGTTCCAATAGTTTTTTGGTTGACACGATGATTACATACATATAAAATCAAATCATCCGCAAATAGCGAAGTTCACTCTTTCCTTCCTGATTTGGATGCCTTTTCTCTGTCTTGCCTAGCTGTTCTAACTAGGAATTCCAGTACTATAATGAACAAGAGTGGTGAGAGTGGGCCTCACTGTCTTCTTCTTGATCTTAGAGGGAAGACTTTCAGCATTTCTCCATTGATAGCTGTTGGTTTGGGGCATACAGCCTTTATTGAGGTATGTTCTTTTTTTTTTTACCCAATCTGTTAAAGGTTCTTATCATGAAAGGATGTTGTATTTTGTTATGAAAGATGTTTTCTTGTTTTGCATCTACTGAAATGGTCATGTAGCTTTTCTCTCACTTTACTGACATATTACCTTTATTGATTCACATATGTTAAACCATCCTTACATACTAGGGAGCAGTGCCATTTGGTCATGGTCTATGTGTTCTTGAATTTGGTTTGCTAATGTTTGGCTGAGAATTTCTGTGTCTATATGCAGCAGAGATATGAGTCTAGTTTTCTTGTATCCTCATCTGGTTTTGATATCAATGTACTGCTGGCTTTGTAGTTAAGTCTGCAGTTGTTCCCTCTTCCTCAGTATTTGCAAGTGTTTAGAGGAAGATTGTGTTGATTCTTTATGACTGCAGAATTCACCACGGAAGCCATCTGGCTGTGCAGCTCTCTACTGATTCAATCTCTTTACTAACTACTGGTCTGTCATGGAGATTCTCCCCAGAAACCCAGGGTGTTGCTGAAGAGCAGGGGGACGGTCCAACCGCAGCCTCAGAGCTGGGCAGACTTGTACTCACTTTGACTTTCCCCCTCCTCTGCTGGGCAGGTCGGGCTCCTGCTGCAGCCGGTGTCTGGCTCCTGGGCCTCCTCTGGGGGTTCATCCACCCAGTTTCAGATACGCAGATGGAGAAATCTCAGGTGTCCTGGTGTGCTGTTGTGCAGAAACACTTCTGTCCAGTTATGCATGTCTGATTCGTTATAAGTAAAAGGGAGAGAAAAGGAAGCACTTGTGCCGTCTTGATGCTGACGTCTTCACTACAGGGTTATCTTGAAGGCACTCCATTTTGGAGACTCCCACACAAAGTGAAGTGAAAAAAATCGCAAAATGGATGGAGAACGGATTTAAAAAAGAAAACGTAGCTTTAATATTGACGAACTGGTCATGTAAATACTGTTATAAATTTTCTTGTAACAAATTTCAGGCAATGATCAAATCATTATGGAACCACTTTTGCTAATACTGTTGTTGTTCAGTTGCTCAGTCGTGTCCGACTCTTTGCAACTCCATGGACTGCGGCACGCCAGGCCTCTCTGTCCTTCACTGTCTCCTGGAGTTTGCTCAAACTCATGTCCATTGAGTCAGTGATGCCATCCAATCATCTCATCCATCACCCCCTTCTCCCACCTTCAATCTTTCCCAGCATCAGGGTCTTTTCCAACGAGTCAGTTCTTTGTATCAGGTGGCCAAGGTATTGGAGCTTCAGCTTTCGCATCAGTCCTTCCAATGAATATCCAGGGTTGATATCCTTTAGGACTGACTGGTTGGATCTCCTTGCAGTCCATGGGACTCTCAAGTCTTCTCCAACACCACAGTTCAAAAGCATCAGTTCTTCGGTGCTCAGCCTCTATGGTTCAACACTCAAATCCACACCTAACTACTGGAAAAACCTTAGCTCTGACTACACAGACCTTCATTGGGAAAGTGATGTCTCTGCCTTTTAGTATGCTGTCTAGGTTTGCCATAGCTTTTTCTTACAAGGAGCAAGCATCTTTTAATTTCATGGTTGCACTATCTGCAGTGATTCTGGAGCCCAAGAAAATAAAGTCGGTCACTGTTTGTGCATCTACTTGCCATGAAGTGATGGGACCAGATGCCATGATCTTCATTTTCTGAATGTTGAGTTTTAAGCCAGCTTTTTCACTCTCCTCTTTCACTTTCATCAAGAGGCTCTTTAGTTCTTCACTCTCTGCCATTAGGGTGGTGTCATCTGCACATCTGAGGTTATTGATATTTCTCCCAGAAATCTTGATAGAACTTGAGCTTCATCCAGCCTGGCATTTTACCTGATGTACTCTGCATGTGAGTTAAATAAGCAGGATGACAATACACAGCCTTGACATACTCCTTTCCTAATTTGGAACCAGTGTGTTGTTCCATGTCCAGTTATAACTGTTGCTTCTTGACCAGCATACAGGTTTCTCAGGAGGCAGGTAAGGTGGTCTGGTATGCCCATCTCTTGAAGAATTTTCCAGTTTGTTGTCATCCACCTAGTCAAAGGCTTTACTGTAGTCAATAAAGCAGATGTGGTTTTTTTGGAATTTGTTTTCTATGATCCAATGGATGTTGGCAGTTTGATCTCTGGTTCCTCTGCCTTTTCTAAATCCAGCTTGTACATCTGGAGTTCTCAGGTTACGTACTATTGAAGCCTATCTTAAAGAATTTTGAACATTACCTTACTAGCATGTGAAATGAGTGCACTTGGGCAGTAGTTTGAACATTCTTTGGCATTGCCCTTCTTTGGGATGGAATGAAAATTGACCTGTTGCAGTCCTGTGGCCACTGCTGAATTTTCCAGATTTGCTCATAGATTGAGTGCAGCACTTTCACAGCATCATCTTTTAGGATTTTAAAGAGCTCAGCTAGAATTCCCTCTCCTCCACTACTTTGTTTGCAGTAATGCTTCCCAAGGCCCACTTGACTTCACACTCCAGGGTGTCTGGCTCTAGTTGAGTGATGACACCATTGGTTATCCTGGTCATTAAGACCTTTTTTGTATAGTTTTTTCTGTGTATTTTTGCTATCTGTTTTTAAAATTTTCTGCTTCTGTTAGGTCCATATCATTTCTGTCCTTTATTGCTAATATTGGATATATTAATAACAGAAATTATACTTACTCATTGCAAAATCAAGAGAAGGGCATTGGTTTAGTCTACTGAGTTAACGAGTAAAAAAATGCTATTTTTGAGTATTATTTATCAGTTCAAAGTGTACATATCTTTTTTTTGGCTGCAGCATGTAGGATCTTAGTTCCCTGATCAGGGATGGAACCTATGCCTCTTGCAGTAGAACAATTCAAACAACATTTCTGGAAATACAACTTAAGACAACTTAGAACAAGGACAAAGTTTAAAAGTCAATTGAAATTTTCTTTTAATTAAAGACCCAAGGGACAAGAAGCTCCTTTGTGTTACAGTACATAACATATGGCTCTTATACAGATTAAAACAGACACCAGGGAGTCGAGTGTTTCTACCAGCGCTAGACTCTTCCTATAGCAGGCAAAAAGTGAGGCAGGATTCCCTTTACTGGCGTGGAGACTGTAACACATCTTTACATGCAATAAGTTCTTTGGTAGACTTGATCATTTGGTGGAATTACAGAATTTGCAAAGGAAAGTAGCAGTAAAATATTTCATGTAAAATTTGAGCACAGTACTTCTCATCATACGCTCTTTATACAGACTTCATAAAAACGTCAATCCTACTAAACTTTCAAATAGAGCCTCAAAACTCACCAATTTACTTCTGTCTTCAAAGATATACAAAAAGTAAATAAAATAAAGTAGGGCAGATAATGAGTTTTTAAAATACGTTTCATGATGTTTTCAGTAACTGATCTGAAGGATGTGGAACTCTCTGAAATCCTGGACAGCTGCCACTCTCTCCCTTGCAGTCTCCTCCCAAGCACATCTGTAAGGCATCGTTTTGGAATAGCTACCTAATATATCTTAAATTAAGCACATAAATAATGACAGCAATAATTTTCAACTACTACTACATCATAATATCCTCAATATCATATACCCTATTATATATGAAGAACATGGGTTTTGAATGGTAAAAGTAAATTACTTACTACAAAAAAGACAAACCCATGAAGTTGAGAAAGGAGCATCAACCCATCTTGATTTATCTACACAGGGCCCAGTCCGTCCAAGTCCACGGAACGTCAGGATCGGCTGGAAGACTGATGCTCCACCTTCTGTGCAGTGAGCGCTCTTCTGCCAAAAAGTATTGTTCTCAAGTGGTTTGTGTTTTGATTTTAGCAGACACCAAAACTTCTGAGACAGTATTTTCCTTTGAAAATCAGAAACCTGTTCCCACTGTGGAGCCAGGATTCAAGCATTTTAATATTCTTTGGGTGACTTAGAAGATTAGTGTTGTAATCATGTAATTACATGTGAGGTTATTTCCTTTAGACCACCTGCACTGCTACAGTCCTGAACTCATCCTAGAGAGATCTGAAATAAATAAAGTGACTCAAGTTCTCTCGCAGACAGGTTCTATGTTCAGAAGCCCTCCTCCTCATGAAGCTGCCACTGTCAGAGTTCCCGCGAGCGCGCCCCATCAGGTGGCGCCCTCACACGACCGTCTGCACAGGCGTGACGCACTGTGCCGGGGAGCCGGCTCTCTCTGACGATGAGGTTGATCGGTTGGAAATCTCTCTCTGTAGCTCCTCTACTTTCTTCTGAAGCTCTGCCCGTTTAGCGAGAAGCTCTTTGTATCTGTTGTGAATGGGCTCCTACGAGAGTAACACCAAAGTTACTTAACTAAGCAATCCAGAACAAACCGAAGTCAAGTCACTCTGGTATTTAGCTTCGTCCCCAAATGTTCAGTGTGTGCTTTCAGCTACGGGACCACGCCCACCCTTCCCGAACAGCAGTGAAAATTAACTTCAACAACTCCACTGACCCACGGCTCTTTCACTGGCCTCCCTGGTCTCCCCAGGTGTTTCTACAGAACACCCTGAAACTGGTGCTTGGCCAAAATACAACAAATAATTAAATAACAACATAATCTAAAAGCCAGTACTTAAAGATTTCCTGTCATTTAGTTGCAGACTTTTAGTCCTTTAAACAGTTCTAGGCAGCAAATATTCTGTCACATCTTTAAAAATGGCTTTTAACTCCCCTAAAGCCATTTTCCCCAACCTCTAGAAGTTATCCAGCCCAGCATCCTCATTTAACGGCGGAGAGAAGACGAAAACGAGCAGAAATGATCTGTGCAAGGCCAACAAGCCAGTCATGCCAAGACCCAGGGCACGACTCAGCCCTACCACAGTGCTGCTGCTTCTACCCCACCGTGACTGTTACAGGAAAAGTGGAAATTTCAAATATGCACAGGTAACTTTTCTAGCCACTTTAAAGGGAACAAAAGTAATTCATACAACTGCCTGGATAAAACCTCTCACTGGATATTGCAGGGCATATACCTGGGGCTTCATCCGGGGGTTCCACCTTACATAATATCCCACCCAGAGCTCTAGATGGCGCATGCTGGCTACTGGGTAAAGGACATGATTGGAATAGCTCCCGTAGAGGGGATTAGTGAAGTCCTCCAGCTGGCTATTTATGTAAGACCACAGCGACACGGTCCTCCTGGGAAGATTCTATAAGAAGGAAAAATAGGTTAAAGTTTTCCACTACACAAGCTAATTGTACTTTAGATGAAATTTGTCAAAAGGCATTTGTGATCATTTAAACTGTTTTAGAGGGACAGAACTCAGATACTTCGGCAACAGCACCACTTGGATTAAAATTAGAGAGCAGTGGAAAACAGTGCAGTTCCCCAAAAAGGCAAACAGAGTTACCATGCCAGCAGTTCCACTCTTTATATACATCCAAGACAAGTGAAAACACACACAAGCAACCTTGTGCACAATGGTGAAAGTAGCCATCGGTCACAATGACCGAAGAGTAGACATAATCCAAGTCCATCATCCGACAGATGGATGAAACGCAACATAATGATACAACGGAATACCATTCAGTAATAAAAAGGAACTGAAATAATGATACATGCTACAAATTGAACCTTGAAAACATTATGCTAATTGAAAGAAGCCAGACACAAAGGCCACACCCCAAGTTATTCCATTTATATGAAATGTCCGGAAGAGGCAAACCAGCAGAGATTACAGTGTCTGCTAGGGTCTGAGAGGCGACGGGAACGGGTAGGTAGTAACCATTAATAGGCATGAGGTTTCCTTCCAATGTTCCGAAATTAATGGTGGTGATGACTATACAACTCTAGATATGCTGAAAATCACTGAATTATATGCTTTGAAAGTGAATGTTATGGAATGCAAATTATAGCTCAGTTTTAAAAACATTTTTTTTTAAGATATAGTAAATCCTACTTGAGGCTCTCAAAAACTGAAAGTCTCTTTGAAAGTTATCATCTAACATTCAAAAAATTCTTGATTGGCTTGTGTGCACAGAAATATTTACTGAAGATGTAAGGGTGATTTTAAAAATTTAACATCTATCTTCAAGGAATTTCTAGTCTAGGAAACACAACATGGCCATTATCACAGTGTTTTGTATGGTTTATTTTTTTTTAATCCTCACAATAGTAAGCACTATTAAGTACATAAGTTAAGTACTGTTATCCCTACTTTACAGAAGCTGAAATTAACTTGCTCAACTTCACACAGTAAGTGAAAGATCTTAGATCTGAACCCAGGCAGCCTGGCTCCAGGGCAAGCATTCTTTGCTACTAGGCTTTACAGAAAAGCATGAAGAAACTGTTTGAGAGTCACATTTTTTAGAATGGAAATTGAAGCAGAGGGAGACACTTATCAAGATAATTTAGAACTTCATACATAAGGCAGATGTGTTCTGAGGAACACAGAAGGAAAACCTGAAACGTAATCATTATACATTTCTTATAAATAATATCAACCACTGAAAAGTGATATCTCTAGGCAAGTGGGGTAAGGAATTTAACTTTCTCCTTAATATCTTCTCAGTGTTTGAATGTTTTATGCTATTATTTTACAATTAAAATAAACTAAACTGGTTCATACATATGAGAATGTATCTGGGAATTGAGCCGTGCATTCACTCAAATGTGTATTTTTTGCTAATTATATCTTGCTGCACCTGCTTTTGATGGACTTCCATCCTGCAGGGAGTGTGCTAACAGGTACACGTGTGCTCCTAAGACACCGCTACTTCAGTTCCCTTCAGCAGACGCTGCCTCCTACCCATCCGCATGACAGGGGTACTTTAAGACAGATCAAGCTCAGACGTGTGGAAAGAAGTGAGCATATTACAGTATATAAAAGAACACATGGCCAAAGGCATCATGCAAAAGAACAGCTGTTCAGCTGAAAGCCATCCCAGGCTGCACTCGGCAGAGAAGGCGTGTGTATACAGACAGAGGTGGGACGGGCAGGGATCGTGTGTTACCTCTTTGCCTCTCTGCTGTTCACTGTTACAGAGGAATGTTCCGAATAAACAGCTATATAGGTGGTCCAAAATGGTAATGAGAAAATATTCATTGAATTCAAATGCTGTAGGAAACTGCAAATCAAACATCAAAACACACGAAATAATTAGGACAGCTTCCCAAGCATGTTCATCCCTGTACATTGGTGGGTGCTTTGTAAAACTGCTTAAAATTAGGCTAAACAGTATTCAAAAACTATATATGTCTAAGCTATTATGGTATTATTAATATTTGCTTGGTCTTCTGTTCAAAAAATATCACTTTGCTGAGATAATTTCTCCTAATATCTCCTTTTCTTGTATAGTAAGAATCTGAATGCTCTGATCTTGCTGTTCTGTCCATTTATCAGTTAACCCTCAACTTGAGGCTGATCTGACTTGTCTTTCTCTGCCAAGAATGACCATAAGCAACATAGTAAGATTTTTCTTTAAATTTTCAACAGCATAGCTTTTAGGAATTACCTAAAAAATATCAATATCTCGAGAAAAGGAGATGTGTGGCTCATTTAAAAGCCAACCTTACTCATCTTTTCAGGGAACATGCACTCAAACCATGGTATCTTATAATCCAGTACTTTGGCAGCCTTTCTTAAAAGAGAAAATTCACTCTTTAACTAGGACAGGTGTCTGACTGGATGTCTTACACAACATAATTTGGGGGTAATTTATCAAGGACCAATTACAGATCCCAGGAAGGTAAGGGATTTAGTATAATCCATCCTAACCATTTACTGTTTCAAGAATATTTGAAAGCTTCTATGTAAGACTGTACCATTTAGAGGACTGTGAAAAGGAATTCCATGAATATTTGGATTGTGGGTTTAGTAAATAAATACTGGTGCCAAGTTTTTCTTACAATAATCCCTACCCAATAGTGGATGAAAACAGCATAAACTGCACATAGAAAGGACAAGAGTGAAAACAACTTTGTCTTCAAATTTCCTAAATTTATAAGCAGGATAACAAGGCAAATTTATCTTCTTAAACAATTTACTCTTGAATAATAATTTTTGTGGTTCTGAAGCAAATGAAGCAGGTGATAAAGCACATGCCAACATAAAGCCAATTAATCATACAAAACTTTGTCAAATTCCATCCATTCATTTACAGAATAAATCCCATCTCTTGTAGTGTTACTCTTAAACAGCTTATTTATTAGCCAATCATGAATGCACCCTGCATCATTACATAGCAATTTGAAGGAGTTACGCCTATGATTAGCCTTTCATCTTCTTGGCAAAACTATTAGCTCAGCTATGAGAAAACTGCTTAATTAGTGAAATTTCCTCACAAACACAACTAAAATAGCATTATTTAAATAGAACATTGTCCCTGCTATTGTTTTTAAAATCCTGAGCAGAGAAGGAATATTTTGTTCTCCTTATATGTTTAAAGTCTGAAGGGCCCCTTCATCGTGCTTCCTGATCCCAGCAGTGAGAGATGAGGAGGAGGGCAGGAGACATAGAATCTGGCTAACTATAACACAACTGGTCCTTTTGATAAATTTGCTATTTAAGACTCTGCACAAACATTCAATTATTTATAAAACTGATGACTACCAACAAACATTATTACTATTTCACATGGTCAGGAGGAAAATACCAAAGAAAAATATAAGCAGACATGTATAATAAAGTGTATTCATTATACACACTTATATAATGACATATATATATTTTTTATTTATACATATATAGTGTATTTTAGGAGAAGGAAATGGAAACCCACTCCAGTTTTCTTGCCTGGAGAACCCCAGGGACGGGGGAGCCTGGTGGGCTGCCATCTATGGGGTCACACAGAGTCAGATACAACTGAAGCGACTTAGCAGCAGCAGCAGTGTATTTTAGGTTCTATCAAGTGAAATAAGATTTAATATTACTTAGCAATTTAAGCTCAAAATCAAGAGTTAAACTGCTTTTAGATGTATGGCATATAAAAACTTAACACAATTACTAAGAAAGAAGTATATTTGTCATGTATTCTCCTATGCAATCGTAAATGTGATCTATGTTGTGTTTTTTACAAATATACCAGAAGCAAGAGTTGCTCCTTTCAAGATACTCTCCCTGCAGAGCAGTACACTTAACCGTCAGCCACGCCTTTTGTAGTCCCTTGATAAGGCATGTTTGATTTTTCCAAACACTGTCAAATTCTTTCTTAAAATAGAATATGGTAATAGTTTAAAGTGGGCCCGGACTTCCCTGGCAGTCCAGTGGGTAAGATTCCACACTGCCAATACACAGGTTCAGCCAAAAGATTTAAAAAAAAAAAAAAAAAAAAAGTCTTATTTTATTTTTCTCTTAATGAAGTAAAGAATATTTCATTGAAGCTGAAATATAATGCTAACGCCAAGCAGAGCCAGCAAGTGACCTACTGTACACTCCCATGGCAGTCCAACAAAAAACCAACCAGGCTCCCAGTGGTTTGAGGTCTAATAGAACTCCTGGATAAATATCTGATATACCACTGAGCTGTACCTAACTTTTGGGTTTTCAGATCATTTATCATGAGTTAAACATTTTTAAGACATGAACTCTTTACCTCATTAGTAAAGTTATCCCATAATAAATCAGGTGTTTTTCAATCTCCTCTTGTATCTTTCCAAAACACTAAACCTATTCACAGTAATATTTCAAATCATTTTCTAGAATGTTGATAGCTCTAAAGCACATAATCTCTCACTCCATACCTAAAAACAAAAAAACTGAATCTACTTTATATATATGTTGCCATGATTTCCATCTAAACACATTTTTTTCATCAAAACTGCCTAAAATAGGATTTCATTTTGAGTTACCTTGCCTATTTCATTTACTACCTCCTTTAGCAATGTACAAATGAATTTTTGAGTGAATATATTATCATTATTTAACATGAATTAAAAATATTAAATAAAATAATTTAATGTGATAATACTACTTCTAGTATCTAGGAAACTTATAAGAACTTCCACTTTACATGAAATGTAAGACAGTCAGTGACCAAACCCAACGCTGACTGGAAAGCTTAAAACAGAGATCTAAGAATGGATACCCAGATAAATTACCTGTCTTGTCATCTGCCAGACACAGTCAATAAACTGAAGAAAGACAGGTGATCTGTCTGCATCGGCATGGTTCTTATCTCCATGGCCAACTCTCTGAAGCAAAGAGTGAAATATTATATGAGCTTTGTAGGATTTTTCACCTTTTGATGAAAGTAATTTTATTTTTCAAGAAAAGCAACATTTTCTCAATATTTTATAAATTCAGAAATCTTTTTGAAAGAGCACTGCAAGGAAAACAGAAATCACTAAATTCCACCAAGGAGAAACATCTATTAGCATTTCAATCTGCAACCTGTCCAATTATTTCCTGGCAGGAGACACTTGTAACAGGTATTACAAGTCTGTTTAACAAATGAAGCTTAGATCCTAAGAAGGTGACAGTGGGAGACAGGAACAGTCAGACCTCAGAGCCCAGATTTTTGTCCCGAAGATCTACTATGCCCTGAACATTAACAGTTCCCTGCACACTAGCCCCAGGAAGCACAGGTCTCCTTTTTAACACCTTGACCAGGGCATGAGGGGGACCTATTGCACTGGAGCTCCAGGCAGTGTTTCAGAAAGAATCACATCAGCACAGATCTCTGAAAACTTTTAAAAAATGCTTGACATCTCCCCTCAAGCATGCACTCACCTACTTTCTTATCTTTTTTCTCCTCGGAGGACCTCTGCTCCAGATGACTGAGATAAACACCTACCCTATACCCCAAGGCAGTGATTCTAAAAGAGTGATCCAGACTTCTGCAGTGGGAGAGGTCTGTGCGTTCAAAACTATGCCTTTTTCAATGGGTTGACATTTGCACTGTGCCGTGCTTAGTTGCTCAGTTGTGTCTGACTCTTTGCAACCCCAGGGACTACAGCCCAGCAGGCTCCTATATCTATGGGGATTCTCCAGGCAAGAATACTGGAGTGGGTTGCCATGCCCTCCTCCAGAATGGTATAAAGGTGATGAAGGAAGAAAACTTTTGGTACCTTAGGAGGAGATCAGGAAACAAGGCACTGGAATCGAGCTATACTACAATTATTATTTTGCCCTGCCAAACACTTGCAGTTAAATCAAAGAAAAAAAGCTAATCTCTCTTAAGCCAATGTCCTTGATGAAGCAGTAAAAATTATTATTAACTTTAATAAATCTCCACTTGGAGTATAATTTTTTAAGTATCCTATGTAACAAAATGGGAAATACACATAACATGCTTCTGTTGCAGGCTTAAGTAGAATGTAGGAAACACAGCTTTTTCATGGAACATCATTTTAACTTGAAAGAACAATTGATATATGAATTATGGTTATTGAGACCTTAATATCTTGTAGATATTTTTTTTGAAAATATACAAAATTGAATGTGTCACTCACTTCAAGGAAAACAATGGACAGTATTTGTTACAAATGATGAAATTCAAGCTGTTGAATGATTAAATTTGAGGGAAAATTTTACCTGCCACAATGAGTTTGATAATACTTAAAAGATTTTTCTGACAAGATTCGTAGTAGTATTAATATCTGTGACTTTATTATATATAATAAAATGCATTAAGACTGGAGCTGTGTAAATTAGTAAGCCAGTATTTTTCCAACTACCAACACATGATATTACAAAATCAGCACAGGTAAAAGATCTACTTATTCAAAGTGCAAGACATAGCAAAGGAATTTAATAGAACAAACACCAAAAAACCCATCGAGCTAGTTTTAGATTCCACATCACAAATCACCACTAAGAAACTACCATTTGTCAAGTTTTGGCACAGTAGCAAAGAAAACCATCCACAATTCCCTGGAAAAAATTAAAATACCCTTTTTTTCAACCTATATATCTGCATATGGTCAAATTTTCCTCATATCTTCAATCAACAGAACATACTGCAACAAACAACGCAGAAGTAGATACGAAATTTATCTTCTATTAAGCCAGATATTAAAGAAACTTATAAAAAAATGTAGAATAATGCCACTCTTCTCATAAAACTTCATGCTTGCCTAACATATTATGCTAGTTACTTTTCTTTAAAGTGTTATTCATGCTAATGTATAACAGGACTATGGGTTGAATGTTTGTGTCCCCCAAAATTCACATGTTGAAAATGGAATGCCCAGTTTGATAGTTTTAGGAGCTACCAAGCTCATGAGGGTGGAAACCTCATGAATGAGACTAGCGCTCTTATCAAAACGGACAGGCCCCAAAGAGCTCCCCGACCCTCTTCCACCATTAAAGATAACAGTGAAAGGTTGGCAGTCTGCAATCTGAAAAAGGGCCTTCACCAGAACCCTACATGCTTGCCTTGTGTGAGATGCACATGTGATACCCTGAGTCAAGGTTCTTCACTCACAAGCTGAAATCGATGTCCGAAGCTCAACCACTCTTTTTCCACAAGGACTTCAAACCCTCGGATGGTGCGGTAGTATCCGTCCAGCATGAGCATGGCCAGGGAGGTCAGCTGGGCCGTGCGGTCCCAGCCATCGCTGCAGTGCACCACCACGGACGTCTTTCCTGACTCCACCCTGTCAGCAATCCTGAGAGCCCCTGCAAGAATGAGCTGAAAAAAGGATTTTTTTAATGAATTTTTTTTAATTAAATGCTTTATTCCTCAAAATTTGTAATAGTTTTGTTCAGAGATAACTATCTCAAAAACAGGTAGAGAAAAGAACATCAGTCCTTTCCTAAAAGGAATTTTTGTGCATGGTGGAAGATACTGATGCTTTGCTTTTAAAACTGAAAAATCTCAAAAATGCAGACTCCTATTAATACAGAAATATCCTAACAAAACGTAACTTCGGGTTCTAAACAAATCAAGAGTATGACTAGCAAGAAAGAAGGATTAAGTTCCAAAGAGAGATCTATTTCTAATATTCTTCAAATATTCCAACATCATCCATTTAAGTAAAAATAATACACCAATTGAATTCTTACCTGTTACTTAAAACAGTGATACTTAACCAAATCAGAATAAACATGAAAGCAGTAAAGTTGGATATCATAAAACATTCTATAGTTTTATAGCATTTATTGTACTGTGTTTATACCACACAGCAAGTAAACATAAAATTTTAGAGAAAGCTGACTTTTACATATTGGTATGAATAAAAAATTCTCACTGGACCAATATATTATCATGTCAATTTAACTGGTATCTAAAATAACTTCAGGTATTTTGTTTAAATATGCAGGCTCTCTCTGCAAAATAATTTACCTTCTCTGAAGTTGATCTTGAGTTAAACTAGACAGAATTAGATGTAACCTAAAGAGAAACACACAGTGTAATATCCTTTAAACTGAACATTAGAGCCCCCCTCTTCTCTGCAATGGCCCAATCATACTCTAAGAACAGCATGATTACACAAACATAGATAAGAGTGAAAGAAAAGATATGCTATACTAGGCTTGGAGAATCTCATGATGATCTCCTTTTAATCATAATCGTGGGCATATTTTGGAAGTGGGATGCTCCGAAGCAATCTCAATCTTGTCTATGCATCAGAGTTACCTGTAAGCATTAAAAAAAAAAAAAAAAAAAAAAAGCCTGGTCTCCATTAATCCTAACTCACTCTTTTAAATAACTTCCACCTGTAAACTTCCACCTGTAATTCAATATGGGGCTTCCTGGGTGGCGCAGTGGTAAAGAATCCACCTGCCAATGCAAGAGACACCAGAGACGCAGGTCTGATCTCTGGGTCAGGAAGATGCCCTGGAGAAGGAAATGGTAACCCACTCCAGTATCCTTGTCTGGGAAATCCCGTGGACAGAGGAGCCTGGTCAGCTGCAGTCCATGGGATCACAGATTCGGACATGACTGAGGGAATGAGCACACACAGAGCACATAAGTCAAATATATATGCAAAACTACACGTCATCGACGTAAAGGGTTAGAACAGTTGGAAAGCTGAGACAACAAGGAAGAGTTCTCCAAAGTGGTCGTCTTCATCCATTCATTCACTTAGGAGACAGACATTTATGGAGTCCCCTGCCATGCGGTAGGCACTGCTCACGGTGCTGGAAGTATAGAGCCGCGAACGGAACAAAGTGCTGGCCTAACGAAGTTTATATTGTACTTAGGTGAGGCCGGTCAGATGCAAAGAAAGAAAGGAACAGTGTCAGAGGGCAACAAGTGGAAAAGTACCATCCAGGACTAGGGAGTGCAGGCAGAACTGTCACTGTGTGTGGAGTGGTCAGGAAAGGCTTCTCTGAGAAGCTGATGCTTGAGCAGAGATCTAAAGAAAGTGAGCAGGTAAGCCTTGCAGGTGTGAAGGACTGAAGGAGGAGAAGGCGGTCCAGGCACAACTGTACCTCTTCCAAGGAAATATGTTTCTGTTATAGCCAGATTTTTGGAGACAATGTTGTACCCGCTAAAAAATGATCTGTAATTTACAGAATGCCACAGTGAATGTCAGTTCCTATGGTTTTCTATTTACACATCATACACTGTAATAGACGGTCCCCATGACCATGCTCTCTAACAGAAGAATGTTCATGTACTTTGCTTCTATGTTCAAGCTTCTATGTTTCTAAAGACAAACAATAATCCAAATAGTTTATAATTCTCAAGAGGTCAATTCAGCCTTCAATTTTTCTTAATTTTAGTGCTCTTAACGTGAGCATAATTTACTCTTTCTTAACATGAAAAATCCTATTTCCATTTATTTCCTAATATTAATATATGTGCTCATGTATTATATAGAGGTCTATATATAATATAGAGAAATCTATATTTTGGTAAGCTATATTATAGAAATCCAGACCTATCTGAAAATATTTATAACTATATTAACTGAAATAATGTTTGGTGCTTCAAACGTTATGTTTAGGCAAGCTGAGGTTCATACAGTCTCCTTCATTTAACTACTGCACCTCATGTGCCTGACCACCATAGTTTTCAAAAGCTATGTAACAATTATTTACTGGGTGATTTATTTACATCGTATAGTGTACCCTGGCTCCCATGGGGACAAAGAAGAAATACAATTTATCCTGTACTACTCTCCATGAATCAGCAATCCACATTAATTGACACATAAAAGTAATTAAATCAAGTACATGGGAGCATCTGATTAGCTGGAAAGAGAAGTAAAATGAAAAGCTCAGAGAAAATGGAAATGAATTCCATCTGGGAAGACTTTATCAAAGAAGGGACCCGAGAACTGAAGCATGGGCAGATTCAGATAGGATAGGAAAG
>SJYC01037420.1:29-19053 GCA_006408675.1 Madoqua kirkii
TTGCCTATCCCTTCCTAGATTTTTGTTGTCTATTTCATATTTTATGATCAGAAAAATGTCCCAATACATAAAATATACCAGCCTTCATTAAGAAAGAGATTTCCATAGTGAAATACAGGTGGGAATCATTTTATAAGGAATATAACATTTTGCCTACTCCCTTTTCTGCCTTATACACTTCTCATCTTAGAAAACATCTTCTTAAAAAAATATGTTTTATTTATTTATTCGGCCACACCAGGTCTTAGTTGGGGCCTGTGGGATCCTGTTCCCCGGCCAGGCACAGAATAGCACTCCCTGCATCAGAAGCATGGAGTCTTATCCACTGGAGCACCAGGAGAAGTTCCTCATCCTGGAGAATGAGCCTCATTCCTGCTGACTCATGGTATAAGCAATTACTGGGAAAATACACACCAGTCCCTGGGGAACCAGTTTCATATGAACAGTGTCCTGTTTCGCCTTTAAGGGGAAATATTTACTGTTTAACAGGGAATGCCTGGAATTCAAAGTGTCCTCAAAACACTAAACAGGATAGAAATAATTAAGTACATGCTCCATAATTTAATTAAAGGATGATCACCCCAACAATGTTTATAATAGCAAAAAAAAAGAAAAAAAATAACCTAAATAACCAAAACAATTTGTGTTACTAGTTATCATACAATTAAAATAATGTTGCTGCTGCTGCTGCTAAGTCGCTTCAGTCGTGTCCGACTCTGTGCGACCCCACAGATGGCAGCCCACCAGGCTCCCCTGTTCCTGGGATTCTCCAAGCAAGAACAGTGGAGTGGGTTGCCATTTCCTTCTGCAATGCATGAAAGCAAAAAGTGAAAGTGAAGTTGCTCAGTCGTGTCTGACTTGTAGCAACCCCATGGACTGCAGCCTAAACCAGGCTCCTCTGTCCATGGGATTTTCCAGGCAAGCCGATGTGTATTTATTGGAATAGAAGGAAACAGCATCAATTAAAAAAGGAAATTGCAATTATCCCATTCTGTCTTAAATATATACACACATATGCACATGGGTCTGGAAGTACAGTCAAGGTTTAATGGTGCGTGTCTCTTATTTAGTTATAGAATTTGGGGTGTTTTAGTTTTGGAGGGAAGCCGTGTGGGTTTTTTTTGTCTTATCTGTGAGGCAGTTTTTTAAAGCTGAACTATCTCTCTTCTCTTTTCTTTTCCAGTAGTAGATTTTTCCAAATGGACCAGAATTTCTGTTTCCACAATGCTAATATTTATTCTATAGCAGAAATCAGGACCACTGCTTCAACTAACTGCCAATCTTCAGTGTGACTAGCTTGTACAGGCAGAGGCTTGCCAGAAGAGGGCAGCACTGTTCACTGAGAACTCTGCATGATTGCTACAAGGGTGCTGGGCAGAGTTCAGTCTCACAAACTCAGTTTGGTGCCCAGTTTGGAGAAGGGAGAGTCTTGCTCCTAAAACAACAGTTTATCTGGTGAGTTTTGCCCCCAGAAACAACTCTGTTAGTTTCTATGATTCTCATTTTACAAATAAGCCAATTAAACTTATAAAAAGATTAAATGGGATTGACATTTACATACTGATATTTTGAAAACAGAAAACCAATAAGGACCAATAAGCACAGGTAATTCTGATAAATATTCTGTAATAACCTATATAGGAGTAAGAATTTGAAAAAGAAGAGATACATGTATAACTGAGTCACTTTGCTGTACATCTGAAACACAACACTGTTAATCACCATACTTCAATATAAAATTAAAAATAAATTTTTTTTAAGTTATACTATCTGGTGGCTCAGAGGTTAAAGCTTCTGCCTGCAATGTGGGAGACCCGGGTTCGATCTCTGGATCAGGAAGATCCCCTGGAGAAGCAAACAACAACCCACTCCAGTATTCTTGTCTGGAGAATCCCATGGACGGAGGAGCCTGGTCGGCTACTGTCCATGGGGTCACAAAGAGCTGGACACGACTGAGCGACTTCACTTCACTTCATCAAGTAGAAGAGCCAGGATTGGAAGCTGTGCCTTTAGCATATGAAGCCTAAGCTCATCCTACCGCACTGTGTACATGTGCACACGCTCAGTCACATCCAACTCGTTGTGACCTCATGGATTGTAACCCTCCAGGCTCCTTTGTCCACAGAATTCTCCAGGCAAGAATACTGGAACAAGTTGCCACTTCCTACTCCAGGGCATCTTCCTGACCCAGGGATCAAACCAGGGTCTCCTGCATTGCAGGCAGATTCTTTACCACTGAATTACCTCCTGACAAACTCATGAAACTGTAACTATAATCTTAATTACTGAAAGAGGATCTCACCTTATTGGCAACTGCATTAACACTTGGCCGGGCGTCAAATATAAAGATTTTATGAGATTGGGCATTGGAGTCCATAATAGCTTGAAGGTATTTTTCATCTTCTTTGCTTCGCTTCCCACTCACCCCTACCATGGGCTGGCTACATCGAGTGATTGTGGCTTGACTTTCAGGATGAATCCATGACAAAACCTTAATGGGAGGAAAAGTGGCAACACACCCTTTGACATGCTTCTCTATTTATAGTTCTTCCCCAAAACATTACTTAATAAAACTCTGCTTTCTAACTGGATTCAAAGCTGAGCCATGAAAGGAAATATGAAGCTGCTATAAAAAATCATCATTTTTCTTTCAAGTCAACTCTGGCATGTGGACTTATTAGTTATTTAGTTAATAAGATATTGATTTTGAAGAGGCATTAATTAAAAGTGTTGTCTCTAGGAAAAATACATTAAAAGGGGGCTTAAGTAAACTCCATTTTTAAAGTTCAGCAACAATGCCCAATTATAGCATTCAGAGACTACACATTTTTGTACCTAAAATTATTAGAGCTTATCTTTCCAGAATATAGAAATTCATCACAGATTTGTACGCTTTTCTTCATTCCAGGATTTAAAAGAAGAGAGCATTTATCACCATGACCAACTGTATAAGATAAAGAAATAGTGAATGAGACCAGAGCCAACTCTGACTTCAAGTCAAGAGCCATGCGATTCTGAGCAGCTCTTTCATACCCATTTCAAACTCTCCAGAAACCTCTTTAGTCTAAGTCTTTCCTCTGGTTTTAATTTTACTCAATAACTCATTCCCTAATAGCCCCACAGAGGACCCGCTGCTGTAGCTATTTTTACCCCGCACCCAATCCCCCATTCATTATCCTCTGTACTATGTGGAGCACAAAAACAATGGGGAAGCTTCAGCACAGCTTCACACTTACTGGGATACGGCCCCGTGATCTGAAGGAAGCCACTCTCTTCAACTCTTCATCAGGGATATTTGCCGGAACAACCAGGAGGGCAGGGTAGGTATCACAGAGCTCATATCGTTCATTTATCTTTGTTATTCTCCAGCTTTCATTTGGAATTCCCTACATGTTAAATAAACATAAGACAAATCACTGCCTAAGAGAAATATCTGAAAACATTACAACAGAAGGCTCCTACTCAACTTCTCTTAAACTCCACTATCCATCTCTCAAGCTCTTGGAATAGTTATTGTCTGCTTATGGTGATCAGGTTTTTAGGATGAGACCTTTTAACACAGAAAATCTGTATTCATTTTGGCACTCAGTTTTATGTTAACAGATTTATTATGTTATTAAATACTGACTGAGTGCTGGGTCTGTCCTAAACATATCAAACAAAGGAAACAGTAAGACTAAAAATAAAAATGTTCTTATCTTTAAAAAGAACAGTCTCATATAGTTTGACTGGATGACTGACTTTGCTGCATGCATCTGTACAAAAAACATCTGAGGGCAGGCACTAAGCATCCACTAGAATGCCATGCACATATTTATCACTTATATACATAAAGTGAAATTTATAATATTAATGTCGCTGATGTTAACTCAATTGTTAAACTTTGGTCCTTAAAGGTTTGTTATATTTATAATTGGTATACCACTTCACATATACAATTACTTAATAAGACACTTTAAAATTTCCATCCTCCATTAGTATAGAAAATAAAGCCATTACAGTAAATGGTTAGAATTAAGAAAATACATTTCTTTTTAATTTTATTACCTCTAACAACTCATAATAAACAGAAAAAGAATCAAAAGAAACCAAATTACAGTAAAAATATGTCTATACATTTATTGAGCATTTACTATCTGCAGGTGCTATGCCTACACATGCATGCGCGTGCACACACGTTACTGTACTCAGGTTTCACCAACATCACTGTAGAGATGAAGGAATTGTGGCACAGCTTGTAACTTGACTGAAGATAGTAAAAAATTCCATGTAAATTCTAAACCTATCCTTTTTATAATAAAATACATTGTGCCTCAAGAAAAATTTCACTATCCTGATTCACAAAACTGTTACAAAAACCTGAAATCAAAGTGCAGGAGATACTTCTCCTCCAAAGGGGTAGTTCTCAAGCTGTTGCCAAACACCCAAAAAGATATTAAAAGTTAAGAAAGAAAGGAGGACTTCCCTGTAGTACAGTGGATGGGAATATACCTGCCAACGCAGGAGATGGGGGTTCTATCCCTGGTCCAGGAAGCTCACAAATGGCATGGGGCAACTAAGCCATGAGCCACACCTCCTGAGCCTGTGCTGGAACCTGCGTGTTCTAGGACCCGCGTGCCGCAGCTCTGAAGCCCGCACCTGGGGACCCTGCTCTGCAGGAAGAGAAGCCACAGCAACAAGAAGCCTGTGCACTGCAGAGAAAGCAGCCCCAGTCCACTGACAAAGATACATCGCAGCCAGAAGTAAAAATCAATTAACTAAATTTTAATAAAAAAGAAGGCGAAATCCTTCCAGTAATCATGTGATAAATATTATCAACAGAGTTTCCATTTACACTAGCCATTTTATCACCAGTGCCTTACATACTATTTACCCCATTTATTTAGCCTGGCCCTAACCTGCTACCTATGATCTACATATCTCCTTTCCTCTTGCCTTCCTCAACTTTATACTCAGGTAAAATCCAAACTTATTTTCAGAAATAAAAGAAAGGTTTAATTAAAGATGTTTAAACGTATTTACAGGCAACAATAAAAAAATAATAATGCACAATGAACTGGTGAGTTTACAGAAGAAGTGCTCAATTAAGAAACTTCAGTCCACTTCAGTCACTCAGTTGTGTCCGATTCTTTGCAATGCCATGGACTGCAGCACACCAAGCCTCCCTGTCCATCACCAACTCCACGAGTTTACTCAAACTCATGTCCATTGAGTCAGTGATGCCATCCAACCATTTCATCCTGTCTTCCCGTTCTCCTTCCACCTTCAATCTTTCCTAGCATCAGGATCTTTTCCAATGAGTAATTTCTTCCCATGAAATGGCCAAAGTACTGGAGTTTCAGCTTCAGCATCAGTCCTTCCAATGAATATTCAAGACTCATTTCCTTTAGGATAGACTGGTTGGATCTCCTTGCAGACCAAGGGACTCTCAAGAGTCCTCTCCAACACCACAGTTCAAAAGCATCAATTCTTCAGCGCTCAGCCTTCTTCACAGTCCAACTCTCAATCCATACATGACCACAGGAAAAACCATAGCTTTGACTAGATGGACATTTGTTGGCAAAGTAATGTCTTTTCAATATGCTGTCTATGACTGGGCGACTTCACTTTCACTTTTCACTTTCATGCACTGGAGAAAGAAATGGCAACCCACTCCAGTGTTCTTGCCTGGAGAATCCCAGGGACAGAGGAGCCTAGTGGGGTGCCGTCTATGGGGTTGCAAAGAGTCAGACATAACTGAAGCGACTTAGCTAGGTTGGTCCCAGCTTTTCTTCCAAGGAGTAAGTATCTTTTAATATCATCACTGCAGTCACCATCTGCAGTGATTTTGCAGCCCCCCAAAACAAAGTCTGACACTGTTTCCACATCTATTTGCCATGAGGTGATGGGACTGGATGCCATGATCTTCATTTTCTAAGTGTTGAGTTTTAAGCCAACTTTTTCAATCTCCTCTTTCATTAAGAGGCTCTTTAGTTCTTCTTTACTTTCTGCCATAAGGGTGGTGTCATCTGCATATCTGAGGTTACTGGTATTTCTCCCAGCAATCTTGATTTCAGCTTGTGCTTCATCCAGCCCAGCATTTCTCATGATGTACTCTGCATATAAGTTAAATAAGCAAGGTGACAGTATACAGCCTTGATGTACTCCTTTTCCTATTTGGAACCAGTCTATTGTTCCATGTCCAGTTCTTTTGCTTCCTGACCTGCATACAGATTTCTTAAGAAGTAGGTCAGGTGGCCTGGTATTCCCATCTCTTTCAGAATTTTACACACTTGTGGTGATCCACACAGTCAAAGGCTTTGGCATAGTCAATAAAGCAGAAATTAATGTTTTTCCAGAACTCTTCATGCTTTTTCAATGATCCAATGGATGTTGGCAATCAGATCTCTGGTTCCTCTGCTTTTTCTAAACCCAGCTTGAACATGTGGAAGTTCACAGTTCACATATTGTTGAAGTCAGACTTGGAGAATTTTGAGCATTACTTTTACTAGTGTCTCAGATGAGTGCAATTGTGTGGTAGTTTGAGCATTCTTTGACATTGCCTTTCTTTGGGACTGGAATGAAAACTGACCTTTTCCAGTCCTGTGGCCACTGCTGAGTTTTCCAAATTTGCTGGCATATTGAGTGAAGCACTTTCACAGCATCATCTTTTAGGATTTGAAATAGCTCAACTGAAATTTCATCACCTCCACTAGCTTTGTTTGCAGTGACACTTTCTAAGGCCCACTTGACTTCACATTCCAAGATATCTGGCTCTAGGTGAGTGATCATAGCATCGTGATTATCTGGGTCGTGAAGATCTTTTCTGTGTAGTTCGTCTGTGTATTCTTGCCACTTCTTCTTAATATCTTCTGCTTCCTTTAGGTCCACACCATTTCTGTCCTTTATTTTGCCTATAATTGCATAAAATGGTCCCTTGGTATCTCTAATTTTCTTGAAGAGATCTCTAGTCTTTCCCATTCTGTTGTTTTCCTTTATTTCTTTGCACTGATTGATGAGGAAGGCTTTCTTATCTCGCCTTGCTATTCTTTGGAACTCTGCATTCAGATGCTTATATTATTTCCTTTTTGCGTCTCTTTTCACAGGTGTTTGTAAGGCCTCCTTAGACAGCCATTTTGCTTTTTGGCATTTCTTTTTCTTGGGGATGGTCCTGATCCCTGTCTCCTGTACAGTGCCACGAATCTCTGTCCATAGTTCATCAGGCATTCTGTCTATCAGATCTGGTCCCTTAAATCTATTTCTAATTTCCACTGTATAATCATCAGGGATTTGATTTACGTCATACCTAAATGGTCTAGAACCAAGAAACTTCACTGCCATCTTTAACTCATCCAATCAACAATCAATTTTTAGGATTTTTCTTCCAAAAGCACCAGAAAACTTTGCTCACTCCTCTCAAGCCTCACTTCTCTTCTGTACCTCTGCAATCCATTCTCCACATTGCCTCAAAATTCTTTTAAGATGCAAAAGTTATCATGTCATTCTTCTGCCTAAAACTATCAATGGCTTCCTATTTCTTTTCAGATACATTTAGAACTCTAGATAGGACTTGACAAAGATCCTCACACCCTTGCTTTTCCCCGCTGATCTCTGGCCACTCTGCAGCATTCTCTGGTGCTTGCTGTAGTCCAGCCTAAACCAAACAGCTTCCATTTCCAGATGGCACCATGTTCTCCCACCGGAGTACTTGCTCTATTAATCACAGGATTCATGACCGTATACTTTGATTATTAGTTTACTTCTTTCAATCTGCCATTAAACATTTATCCTTTGGGAGTCAGGATTGTGTCTTTCTGTTTTAGCCACTAACACACACTAGGTGATACATGAATCTGATTAACGAATGAAGAAATCAGTGAACCATAAGAAAGCTTCTACAAGAAGAAAAATTGGCTTTTGAAGTTTTCTTAGAAAATATGGAGTCAAAGCTGAAAGGGTCAGATCTTTTGAGATCCTGTGTACCATCATGAACCCAGGTATTTAACTCCTCTCTCTCTTTCTCACCGTCTTCCCATATCCTTCAAAAATCACTGCCAGGGAGAACTGCTGTTACCACTGAGATTGTGTTATCTTCAGAAAAAACAAAATTGGGCTTCCCTGGTGGCTCAGCAATCAAGAGACACAGGAGATGAAGGTTGAATCCTTGGGTCGGGAAGAGACGTTGGAGGAGGGCATGGCAACACACTCCAGTATTCTTGCCTTGAGAACCCCGTGGACAGAGCAGCCTGGTGGGCTACGGTCCATAGGGTCACAAAAGAATCATTTGAACACAATTCAAGTGACTGAGCACACAGCACACTTCAGAAAAATGGCTAGGTTGGAGTAGAATCATCGAGGTAAGCCATTAGCTAAGGGCTCTCGTTTTCCTCATTCTTAGAGAAACTGACATAACTATCTCCACTAAAGGAATTGCCTTCCAAGGAGCAAACTGGAGTTGGCTAGTCAGTGCATACTTTCTTTGTAGACACTGTTAAAAGACATACTGACAACTGTTGATCTCTGACATACATCTTTCTACTCTCCACAAAATCACTGCCCTTCGTTAATGTATCCATTTGTCAGAGTCAATTTACAACCAAATTAACTGGATTATAGCTTTCCTTGTTAGTTACATCTCACCTCTGAGAATACAATTCTATTTTCCTTGGCTGTACTGAGTGCTCTACAAATTTGTTAACCAAAATATCTACCATATGATTATCTGTGCAGAAGACGATACTTATTTTTTATTTACTAATTTTTACCATTTTAGCAACCTGATGATTTCTCTTTACCTTACCCACAAATTCTAGAGTCCTCTGTAAATCACTACATGTGTCAAGAGACAATTAAACAAATATTCTCCCACACATAAAACTTACATGGTTATTCATAGTTTTGTCCATTTTAAAAATATATGATCTAATTTCTTTAGGCATGATAGGATAAGTCTATGCATTTAATGTGAATTTACTTTTGTGTTTCAGCAATAGCACACAAAAAAGCCAACCAATCATGATTTGTTTTTAGAGCTTTACAGTGTAATAAATACAATAATAATCACTTAGATAGATTTCTATGGTTTACAATGCACCTTCCTGCATAGCACACCAACTCCTCAAAAAATCCATAAAGGTAGTTCTTCTCACTAAGTGAAAATAAAAGCACTGTGGCACACCTCTAAGTGTGAGAACTAAAGAGCTAGCATTCAGAAGTGGAGTCTCGTAAATGCTCTGGCAGCAGACTGCGGTGACAGCTGCACAACTTCATATGTTAAACAACAGCAGGTTGTACACTTTACAGTAGAAAATCTTATGGTATGTGAATGATATCTCACTTTCAAAGAAAAGAAGAATAGAGTGGCCCGTGATTCTGAGATGGTATAATCTCCAAAACGTATTAAATGAAAAAGAAACATACAGTGTGCAGAGAATGCTATTATCTGCTTTAATAATAATAATAATGTTCATCATGGCTATCTCTGAAAGGATATACAAGTGGTGAGTAAAGTTATTTCCTAAAGGGAGAAGAGCTGGGACAGCTGGGAAAAACGCTGGCCCAGAAGGAAAACCTTCAAGTATATCCTTTCATACCTTTTGAATTTTATAGAGTGAATTAGTGAATCAACTTTTAATTTACAAGAAAGACAAAGGAATACTCTGATGCTCTATCTTTAGTCTCAACATTTATGCTCAAGTTCAAGTTCTTAATATATTTTGGATATTAACACCCTTATCAGATATATGGTTTGTAAATATTTTCTCCAGTTCCATGAGTGCCACGAATAAGGCTATCAATATCCAAAATATATAAAGAACTTAAAAATGACCAAAAATCCGATTAAAAATGAGAAAAGGATTTGAATAAACATTTTTCCAAAGACATACAAAGGGCCAGAAGACACATGAAACAACGCTCAGCATCACCAATGTAAGGGAAACGCACATCAAAACTATGAGATATTGCCTCAAACCTGTTAGAATCATAATCATAAAAGCAAAAAAAAATCAGTGTTGGCAAGGATGTGCAGAAAAAGGAACACTTGTGCACTGCTGCTAGGAATGCAAATGGTGCAGCCACTATGGGAAACAGTATGGCAGGTCTTCAAAAAATTGAAAATAGAACTACTATATGATCCAGCAATTCCATTTTGAAAACATTAACTCAAAAAGATATATATTCCCCTGTTACCATGGCATTATTTACAATAGCCAACACACGGACACAATGTTAAGTGCCCACTGATGAATGAATAAGAAAATGTAGTATATATATATAATAATATACGGGAGCTTCCCAGGCAGCTCAGTGGTAAAGAATCCACCTACCAATGCAGGAGACACAGGTTTGCCCCTGGGTGGGAAAGGTCCCCTGGAGGAGGAAATGGCAACCCATTCCTATATTCCTATCTGAAAAATCCCATGGACAGAGGAGCCTGGTAGGCCACAGTCCATGGGGTTTCAAGGAGTAGTACACATCTGACCAATTGAGCACACATCAAGCTGAGTGCTGAAGAACTGATGGTGACTGACCATCATAGAGTCAGTGATGCCATCCAGCCATCTCATCCTCTGTCGTTTCCTTCTCTTCTTGAACTGTGGTGTTGGAGAAGACTCTTGAGAGTCCCTTGGACTGCAAGGAGATCCAACCAGTCCATTCTGAAGGAGATCAGCCCTGGGATTTCTTTGGAGGGAATGAAGCTGAAGCTGAAACTCCAGTACTTTGGCCACCTGATGTGAAGAGTTGACTCTTTGGAAAAGACTGATGCTGGGAGGGATTGGGGGCAGGAGGAGAAGGGCACAACAGAGGATGAGATGGCTGGATGGCATTACTGACTCAATGGACATGAGTCTGAGTGAACTCTAGGAGTTGGTGATGGACAGGGAGGTCTGGAGTGCTGTGATTCACTGGGTCACAAAGAGTCGGACACGGCTGAGCGACTGAATTGAACTGAAACACACACACATATATACATATATATAGTAAGGCAGAGCGATCACTCCCACTCTAAATGGAATTATTTTGCTGTTCAGTCACTAAGTCATGGCCAGCTCTTTGAGACCCCATGGACTATAGCACAGCAGGCTCCTCTGTCCTCCACTACTTCCTGGAGTTAGGTCAAATTCATGTCCATTGAGTTGGTGATGCTATCTAACCATCTCATCCTCTGCTGCCCCTTCTCCTTTGCCTTCAGTCTTATCAGCATCAGGGTCTTTTTCAATGAGTTGGCTCTTGAATGGAATTTTATTCAGCCATGAAAAAGAGCTTGTCACTGTGACAACACGGACGGAACTTGAGGACATAAGTTAAGTGAAATAAAACAAGAGAAAGCAAATATTGTACAATGATCTCCCGTACATGTGGAATTAAAAAACAACAATGACCATAAAAACTCAAACTCATATATAAAGGGAACCAACTCATGGTTGATTATTGGAAGCAGGGGGTCAGGAGTGGGCAGAAATGGTAAAGGAAGTCATAAGGTACAAACTTCCAATTAAAAAGTAATGTAGTTACAGGGATGATGTAAGGCATGGTAACCATAATTAGTACTGTAGTGCATATTTGAAAGTTGCAAAGAGAATAACCTTGAAAGATCACATCACAAGAAAAAAAATTCTGTAACTGTGTATGGTAACACAGTTGAGCTGTTAACAAGTACTGTGGTAATCATTTCACAATACATATAAATATTAAATCATCACGTGATATACCTGAAACTAATGTTGTATGTCAATTATACTTTAATGAAATCAAGCAAAGAAACAGAAAAAAGATATTATCTTCATTTTCTTTGGTAATAAACTACACCAAGTAGTGTCCTCTCCAACAGACTTTAACATAGTTGACCCAGAACAAAGTGCCTAACTCTCCAGCAAAACATTAATAAATTAATGGATTAATTTTTATTCTTTTAAAGTCAAAGACCATAAAGCACCTGTATAGAGTCCAATGCTCTATTCTGACTACTGCATTTCCTAATCTCATAATTCTCTTTTCTGAATGTGTATATCTGTTTATTTACTCTTTTTTAAATTGAAGTACAGCTGATTTACAATATTGAATTAGTTTCAGATGTACCACAAAGTGATTCAGCTATGCATTATTTTTAAATTTTTTTCCATTATGGGTTATTACTTACAACAACAAAAAACCACATAACTCTATAAAGCTGTTTGTTCACTTCTATTCATCAAAGTTTTGTTGTATTAAACAATATAGAATATTAAAAAAAAATTTTTTTTAGGTACTTACCTGCCTTCTATACTCCGAAAGAGAGTCATATAGCTTCCACCCATTTTCAGGGAATACTTCTTTATACTCAAAAGCAAAAAGAGACTACAAAAAGTAAACAGAATTAATAGCTAAAAAAGACCTTTAAGAAGGTAATGAATCAAAAATGTACCTCTATCATACCCCAAGTTTTCACTGACTTATCTGAAAGGATATTTTGTACTGGTATCCTTTTTTTTAAATTGTTGTTTTAGTGTTTGTTTTGTAATTTTGAAAGTTTATTGCGTTTTTTTTTTGTATTTTTTAAACACAGAAAAGCACAAAGGCCTGCCACCAAGATTTATCAAATGCTAACATATTAGCCTAATTCCTTCAGCTATCTTTAGTAGCTGTTTTAGGTTTACTTCTAAATAATGAAAGACATTACATAAAAAAGACAACTTCTGATATAATTAATTAGACACCACAGATGTCAGCAGTTAAGCAGCTTTACAGATTACGCAACATATTCTAAAACATACTTAAAAAACTTTGTATTTTGGGGCATGCAATCTGTGTATCAAAAATGAAAATTTACTTTATCATTAATATGGACAGAATGGCAGGAACAACTATGATGAAAAGCATTTAAACTTGAGTCAGAAAACCAAAACAGATTCTAAATTTTACTCTTTACTAATTGTGCCACTGAGTTAACTGCTTACCTTCTGGTTTCAACTTTAAAATATGGATAAATAATATTTACCACCATAGGGCTACTTTGGACATTGGATTATATAAAATAAATGAGTAAACCTAACACTGTTAACAGAGCACAGAAGAAACTGAGTTCTAAGTATTGATCTACCTTTCCTCCTAATATTGCTAGACTTAACTCTCAGCTCTCAATTAAAAAGGAACCTTCACATACAGCTTTTCATTATGGAACCATCCTGGATATAAAGATAACATAATTAAACAAAGTCAGTCTGCAGGAATGAACCTCAGAAATCAGTCCAGTTTCCTCATTTTATACGTTAAAAAGACTGGTCCCATAGATTAAATTAAACCTCAACTACACATCTGGTTAAAAGGCAAAGTGAGATTGCAAACACCAAGATTCCAGATAGCCTAGACAAGTTTCTTTACACTACACCAATAATTATAATAGATTTTTCAAAGATAGAAGAAATCTCTTACCAGGTTATTAGAGACAGGAAATGCATATTTCATTAGATTTTCAAATATTGATCTTCTTGTTCGCCCCTCAGGTTTATGAGCAAATCGTAAATTCCGAATATCCTAGAAAAGAGTTAGGATTCAAGTCACCTATCACTGTTTGCTAACTTTTTATTTAATGAATAAATAAGGCAACTTGGAACTATCTTGTAAAACGTTAAGATCTGTGAAAGAGGGATACAAAAATAGATCAGACAACAGCTCCTGGAGAAAGGGAAGTTACAATGCCTTATTAAGAGAAATAAAAATAAACACAGGATTCAAGGTAGGATTCAGAGAATAGAAAACTCCCCTCTGTTTATGAATTCAAGTTGGGCCACTGAAGGAGGCAGCATCTGATGTAGGCACAGGAGATTAGAGATGTTACATCTGAAATCACAGTATTACATGAGTCACACACACTGTCAACAGTATGTCCTTCCCTGTTAAAGGCCATTTTCTGTTATGAATTTCCCTGCCAAAAACCTGATTAGCTATTGTTATTTATTTCATAAAGTCTTCATTCCAATTAAGCTTGGTGGTCATTTTCCTATTTATAATTCCTTCCCAGGACTCATTTCCATTGGATCTTTAATTCATAAGTCTCTGGCTACTAGACTGATAAAAGCAAAACTCTGCCTAAAGGTCTTCCTCCATTCCAGGTCCAAAGCTCTTCAATCATCTACTAGCAAAAATTCTGAATAGTTTGGTTGACATCATCCAAGCTCTATATTCAGATATAAAAACCAAAGTTCCCTTCCCTTATTTGTTTTCAAGCAGGCTTCTATACTCAGACTGAATGTAGATACTCACATTCCAATTTAGTGAGATCTTAACAACATGAAGAGAAATTGGGATTAAGAATATTTCAAAACTATTCATTTTGTTTTCATCTAGAAAGAATTCCAAATTAAACTGCATCCTGTAAAAATGAGCACAGGAACTACAATGCACTTACAGAACATGAACAAGTAGAACATTTTATTACAAATCTGCTCCAAAATTAGAAAGCCACCTTCTTAAACAAATGTGTGAGAACCTAAGCTTTTTGTTTTTCCTTAGTGAACATTTTTACAACAAATAGATATTCATAATTATTCTGTTAAACAGAGTTTTACAAAAGTACTGTAGCAGCAGCTGCTGCTGTAATTATTTACATCTTTGAGTGAACTGGAAAATGCTTAAGATTTAGTCTTTTTATTTTTTCTTTTATTTTCTTTCATTATTTCATCTCATTTGTGTTCATGTCGTGATTTATGATTTAGTATGGGGCTTCACAGTTGGCTCAGTAGTAAAGAATCTGCCTACCAATGCCAGAGACACAGGTTTGATCCATGGCTTGGGAACATCCCCTGGAGGAGGAAATGGCAACCCACTCTAGTATGCTTGCCTGGAAAATTCCATGGTCAGTGGAGCCTGACTTGTTACAGTCCATGGACTCTCAGAGTTGGCATGACTGAGCATGCTTGCACACAGTGATTTACTATAAAATTTAGGCAAGTAATTTATAATAATTTTCAGTACCAATTAAATGTATCCAAGGCCTTTGCATCCCCTATTCATAGCTATTCCACTAGCTCTTGGAATACATGCTGCTGCTGCTGCTGCTGCTGCTGCTAAGTCGCTTCAGTCGTGTCCGACTCTGTGTGACCCCAGAGATGGCAGCCCACCAGGCTCCCCCGTCCCTGGGATTCTCCAGGCAAGAACACTGGAGTGGGTTGCCATTTCCTTCTCCAATGCATGAAAGTGAAACGTGAAAGTGAAGTCGCTCAGTCGTGTCTGACTCTTAGCGACCCCATGGACTGTAGCCCACCAGGCTCCTCCGTCCATGGGATTTTCCAGGCAAGAGTACTGGAGTGGGGTGCCATTGCCTTCTGGCAGCCCACCAGGCTCCCCCGTCCCTGGGATTCTCCAGGCAAGAAAACTGGAGTGGGTTGCCATTTCCTTCTCCAATGCATGAAAGTGAAACGTGAAAGTGAAGTCGCTCAGTCGTGTCTGACTCTTAGCGACCCCATGGACTGTAGCCCACCAGGCTCCTCCATCCATGGGAGTTTCCAGGCAAGAGTACTGGAGTGGGGTGCCATTGCCTTCTCCACTTGGAATAGATAATAGAGTGAAAACCTAGAACATTTATGGCTAGATTCAATAGCTTCAGTTAGAAGAATAATCAAGACACAATAGTCTTGAGAATCATATTTCACGTGTTCTGGCCCTGGAGCATAGCAGGAGATAGTTCTATAATTATTCTGTTGATTGCGCTCTAGAACCAAGGTATCTAAAACCAGTGAAGCCCATAATAGGGCTGTCAATTCTTTAGTCATTGTTCCATTCCTTTCAGCAGCTGTCATAAACTTTTCCCAACTCTGAAAGTCTAACTTTACCAAATATCTAAGGCAGTGTCCCCTTCTCTGGACATCCTGTTGGATAGCTCCTCTTGGATGTTTCCTCCATAAAACTCACCTACCCTCATGGGATCACCACTCATAGAAGGATCCAGTCATCAGACTTAGACCCTGGGGTTACCTTTCACTGTTCTTTCAATGATCAGGCCAGAGAATGACTACTGAAAACAGGGTTCCTAAACCAAATCTTTCCCAAGAGCTCCCTTAGCATTTGCCTCTAGAATCCCTGAAATACAGAAGCTTCTGAGACCATTTATACCCTTGTGGGGTAGGAAAGAAAAGAAGGCTTCAGCTCTTCCCTTGTAGGAGCAGAAATCACAAAAACAATGAAATCTCAGGAACACAAGTCATTGGCAATTTGTTAGTAGGCACAGCTTATACCTATAATTTTAGAAGATATAGCTGAATTATCTGCTAGTAAAATTGCCAATACATGTCACTATGGAACATGGGGTTCAGGAAGTCACAGGACAAATGGCAGAACATGCTTCCACTATAGTTACTGAACCAGCAGATCCTTAAGTAGAGAGGTACCCATCATGAGCCAGCCCCCCTAAGAGGTATCCACGAACTTTGCAAGAGCCATTAGTCTATTGATTTATTTATGCACAGAGGAGTTACCAAAGAACACTCAGGTTCCCAGTAGAAACAGGCTGTTGCTGCTGCTGCTGCTGCTGATGCTGCTAAGTTGCTTCAGTCGTGTCTGACTCTGTGTGACTCCATAGATGGCAGCCCACCAGGCTCCCCTGTCCCTGGGATTCTCCAGGCAAGAACACTGGAGTGGGTTGCCATTTCCTTCTCCAATGCGTAAAGTGAAGTCGCTCAGTTGAGTCTGACTCCCAGCAACCCCATGGACTGCAGCCTACCAGGCTCCTCCATCCACAGGATTTTCCAGGCAAGAGTACTGGAGTGGGTTGCCATTTTCTTCTCCAAGAAAAAGTCTAAGATAGGATAAAACCTCAAGCACAAATGGACTCCTTCAAATATTGTTTTTATCTCTTCTATTAAAATAAAGCACTCCATGGCTCAGATGGTAAAGAATCTGCCTGCAATGCAGGAGACCTGGGTTCTATCACTAGTTCAGGAAGATCCCCTGGAGAAGAGAATGGCAATCCACTCAAGTATTCTTGCCTGGAGAATTCCATGAACAGAGGAGCCTGGCAGGCTGCAGTCTCTGGGGTCACAAAGAGTCAGGCACAACTGCATGACTAACATATCCATTCCTTAGGTTGCACACATGTGTATATACCTGCATGCAAGCATGCTAAGCTGCTTCAGTAACATCTGACATTTGCAACGCCATGGACTGAAGCCCACTAGGCTCCTCTGTGGAATTCTCCAGGCAAGAATACTGGAGTGGGTAGCCATTTTCCCCTCCAGGGGATCTTCCCAACCCAGGGATCAAACCTGCATCTCCCACATTGGCAGGAGAGTTCTTTAACACTAGTGGCACCTGGGAAGCCAGGTGTATACCCCTCAGTACAGTTCAGTTCAGTTCAGTCGCTCACTCCTGTCGGACTCTGACTCTGAGACCCCATGATCTGACTGAGGCACACTAGGCTTCCCTGTCTGTCAACACTAGCACTTACCAAATATCACATGTGTGCAAAGCGTAAACTTTAGGTACATAGTAGACTGGATTGATTTTATCACAACCATGTGTCAAAACTGAAAGCAGATTTAGAACAAGAAAAAGGCAGGAAAAAAATTAATTTTAACAGACTCTCATTCAAAGCAGTACTTCTTAACACTTGAGTGTGGAAGAGTTCCCGGGTGCTTGTTATATTCAGAATCCTGGAATCTGAATCAGGAAGTCTATGTCTAATATATGCATTTTTAACAAACCCACCAAGTGACATTCATGTAAACACCAAGGGATTCTGATGTGGCCCGGTCCACACTTTCAGAAATTCCAATTTAAAACCTGGGCTTTAATGTATCACACATTAAATCTGATCCTCAAATGACTCCTGTGCATAGTTGAAGAAATAGGAAAGAGATTTAAGGACACAAAGTTTCTGAAAATGTTCATATTCCCAGAGACTAAACCCTACTTTCTTGGCACATCTGTGCTTCTTCAGTAAAACATAGTTTAAAATGAATCTCAGTCATTCTTAAATTCTATTATATAATTTGGGGGAAAGAAGGGTAATTTCTCACTGTCTTCAGTGAGAGAAGAATCTTATTTTGTTAAAATCCTAAAATAGTGAGGAGGAAAACTAGCTGGGAATTTGCAGAGAGAGAGAATCTGGTACTACATTAATTCACAAGCCCTGAAGCTTTTAACAACAGAACAGGAGAACAGGGAATACTTCAAGGGGAGGAGTGTGCTTCTATGTGGAGCTCAAGACTTCCTAGCACCTGAAAGCCATAAACATCACAGACTTCCTCAAGCTCTATGTTTTTAGGAGACAGACCACCTAAAAATAGTTAGATGCTGATTTGCTTGAGTTTGAAAGAGCAACTTTGTCTCTCTACTTACAAAAGCTCAAGCTGAGCCAAAGAGCAGTATTAGAAGATTTTCAATAGAGCTTAAAGAGGAAGCACAAACATCTGCTAGGTACAGAATAGATTTTTTTTTTAAGAACAGGAAAGTAAATTAGAAATCTAAACAATTTAGAAAGACTGAGACAAGAATTTTCCTTGGAGAATAGCCTGAAGCCATCTTGACTGTCATAAACATCACAGACTTCCTCAAGCTCTATGTTTTTAGGAGACAGACCACCTAAAAATAGTTAGATGCTGATTTGCTTGAGTTTGAAAGAGCAACTTTGTCTCTCTACTTACAAAAGCTCAAGCTGAGCCAAACAGCAGTATTAGAAGATTTTCAATAGAGCTTAAAGAGGAAGCACAAACATCTGCTAGGTACAGAATAGATTTTTTTTTTAAGAACAGGAAAGTAAATTAGAAATCTAAACAATTTAGAAAGACTGAGACAAGAATTTTCCTTGGAGAATAGCCTGAAGCCATCTTGACTGGCATTTGTCCTAAATGGACTTTCTTTACTGAAAGAAACCTCTTCAGTATTCTTACCTTGAGAACCCCATGAACAATATGAAAAGGCAAAATGAGAATACTGAAAGAGGAACTCACCAGGTAAGTAGTTGCCCAGTATGCTACTGGAGATCAGTGGAGAAAAAACTCCAGAAAGAATGAAGGGATGGAGCCAAAGCAAAAACAATACCCAGTCGCAGATGTGACTGGTGATAGAA